>CM040922.1:24121864-24184364 GCA_023029165.1 Gobiocypris rarus
GGTACACACTTTTAGACCCGTGAAGACCTCTAGAACACAGATCCTCACTGCTGTGTATTTCTGACAGAAGCTCTGAATGTTTCCCGGGATTGAGTTCAGTCTCTCGTGAGTTCCTCAGGACTGAGCGCTCGCGCCGCTCCCGATGAGAACAGGTTTAGTGGGATTTTATGGCTCCTGAACAGATGGAAGGCTGATCGTAATATCACGCGTGAATCCAATCCTCCATCACGCATCCCAACAATCACATTATGGAATCTGAAGTCTGATAAGCGGATCATATAGTGCCGTGTGATTGCCTTCGCTTCCATTAACCCCCCCCGTGTGCTTTTATTCCTTCCCAGCATTCCAGAGGCTGTTGGGTTTATGACTCTGAAGTGCGTGCGCCATCACGCATCCTGCCGGAGGAGGAAAGAGGAATACTGATGACCAGTTACGTTTTTATTTCTTCCATAAATTACTCCATTAGGATCTCCATAAAGCGCTGCAGAAGGCGGCTAGCGCAGGAAGCAGCTAACAGCTGTTAGCCTGGATTGAGCTCGCCTGTGATTGGACACGGAGAACCGGCCCGAGCACTGCCAGAGTCATGTGACCTGAGGAGCGCCCGCCATCCATCCATCCATCCATCTGTCATTCTATCCATCCATCCATCCATCTGTCATTCTATCCATCCATCCATCCATCTGTCATTCTATCCATCCATCCTCCATCTGTCATTCTATATCTATCTATCTATCCATCCTTCTGTCATTCTATCTATCCATCCATCTGTCATTCTATCTATCATCCATTATTCCATCCATCCATCTGTCATTCTATCCATCTGTCATTCCATCCATCCGTCATTCTATCCATCCATCCTCCATCTGTCATTCTATCTATCCATCCATCCATCCATCTATCCATCCATCCTCCATCTGTCATTCTATCTATTCATCCATTATTCCATCTATCTATCCATCCATCTGTCATTCTATCCATCTGTCATTCTATATCTATCTATCCATCCATCTGTCATTCTATCCATCTGTCATTCTATATCTATCTATCCATCCATCTGTCATTCTATATCTATCTATCCATCCATCTGTCATTCTATCCATCTGTCATTCTATATCTATCTATCCATCCATCTGTCATTCTATATCTATCTATCCATCCATCTGTCATTCTATCCTTCTGTCATTCTATCTATCATCCATTATTCCATCTATCCATCCATCCATCCATCCATCCATCCATTTGTCATTCTATCTATCATCCATTATTCCATCCATCCTCCATCTGTCATTCTATCCATCCATCTGTCATTCTATCTATCCATCCATCCATCCATCCATCCATCCGTCATTCTATCCATCATCCATCTGTCATTCTATCTATCCATCCATTCATCAATCCATCCATCCTTCTGTTATTCTATCTATCCATTCATCATTCTATCCATCCATCCATCTGTCATTATATCTATCCATTCATTCATCAATCCATCCATCCATCCATCCATCCATCTGTCATTCTATCTATCATCCATTATTCCATCTATCCATCCTTCTGTCAGTCTATCTATCCATCCATCCATACGTCATTCTATCCATCCATCCATCCATCTATCCATCCATCCTCCATCTGTCATTCTATCTATTCATTCATCCGTCATTCTATCCATCCATCCATCTATCCATCCATCCATCTGTCATTCTATCTATTCATCCATCCTTCCGTCATTCTGTCCATCCATCCTCCATCTGTCATTTTATCTATTTATCCATCCATCTGTCATTCTATCCATCCATCCATCCATCTATCCATCCATCCTCCATCTGTCATTCTATCTATTCATCCATCCATCTGTCATTCTATCCATCCATCCATCCATCTATCCATCCATCCTCCATCTGTCATTCTATCTATCATCCATTATTCCATCCATCCATCCATCTGTCATTCTATCTATCATCCATTATTCCATCCATCTGTCATTCTATCCATCTATCTATCCATCCATCTGTCATTCTATCTATCATCCATTATTCCATCTATCCATCCATCCATCTGTCATTCTATCCATCTATATCCATTATCTGTCCATCCATCTGTCATTCTATCTATCATCCATTATTCCATCCATCCATCTGTCATTCTATCTATCATCCATTATTCCATCCATCCATCTGTCATTCTATCCATCATCCATCTGTCATTCTATCTATCCAGTCATCATTCTATCCATCCATCTGTCATTCTATCTATCATCCATTATTCCATCCATCCATCTGTCATTCTATCCATCATCCATCTGTCATTCTATCTATCCATCCATCCATCCGTCATTCTATCCATCCATCCTCCATCTGTCATTCTATCTATTTATCCATCCATCTGTCATTCTATCCATCCATCCATTATCATCCATCCATCCATCTGTCATTCTATCTATTCATCCATCCATTATTCTATCCATCCATCCTCCATCTGTCATTCTATCTATTCATCCATCCATCCGTCATTCTATCCATCCATCCTCCATCTGTCATTCTATCTATTCATCCATCCATCCATTCTATCCATCCATCCTCCATCTGTCATTCTATCTATTTATACATCCATCCATCATTCTATCCATCCATCCATCCATCTATCCATCCATCCTCCATCTGTCATTCTATCTATTCATCCATCCGTCATTCTATCCATCCATCCTCCATCTGTCATTCTATCTATTCATCCATCACATCCGTCATTCTATCCATCCGTTATTCTATCTATCCATCTGTCCATCCATCCACCCAGCCATTCGTCATTTATTCTATCCATCCATCCATCCATTTGTCTGAACAGATAGATGGATTAAGAACCCCCTGCGCCCAATTAAGTATTTGCATAGTTGCATTTATTTATTTATTTAGCATTTTCTTCGCTTTTCCTCCTGTCTTTGCCCCATCAGAAAAGATCTGGAGTCTGAACTCACCGTTTGACTGTGTATTATTTGAGAAAATCTGGTTTGTAATCAGTGAGATGAGGGGGGAAATCATTTAAACAAATTATAATAATGGAATGTTTAGTGATTAATTTTGATGTCATTTATCATAGCAGCAGAACAAATGCCTTCCATCGTCCGTGACAGATCGCCGCACATATACGGCTGAGAAAGCGAGCGTGTCGTCCAATTGTTGGGAGTGCTCTGATAGAATAGCATTTGTTAATCTGTCTGTCTAAGAGAACGGCTACAACTCGAAACATTTTCTCATTATTGGTTTTATCTTAAAAGCAGGAACGAGGCTGGAGAACGCCACAAAGACGGCTCCATCACAATAAGAAATGATGTTTTCTTTCATGTCCTGAGTGCAGCATGTGAATGGAAGTGTAATTTGGTGGATGTACAGCGACTGCATCATCTTTTAGGGTAACTACCCGAATAACATTGCTCACCGCCCGGATACGCTCAGACTGAAAGAATAATGGAGAAACGGGAGTGATAGAATGGCGCAGCGACACAAAAGCAGGACATGGACGTGGCGCGCGCGTTCTCAAGCACTCAAAAGAATGAAAACCTCCAAATAATAATTTTGACAACCCCGGGGGGCAGTTAATGTTATGGCAGGGGACCCCATTATACAGACCCCCTCCTTCCTCAAACGCACTGATCTAATTATTGCATGTTAAATGGGCATCTGGTAAATGGTGCATATAATGATGCATTTCCAGTGATCTGCATTAAGTGCGCTCTTGTCCTGCTGCAGGCTTTGACACACAAATTGGCCCTCTCAGGCTCGGCCCGTCCTCCATCATGGCTCCGGGCTGCCGAATAACCCCACTTACGACATGCCCCGGGTCCTCCGCGCAATTAATGAAGTCAGGCCTTTGATTGATTTAGTCCATAACACGCCGCTCTCGGGGAATTGAGCGGAGATCATAGAGAAAATGAATTTGGAAAACACATGAGAACTTGTCCTCTCTTGCGGGTGAGTTTATTTGACATTCATATTTATGAAACTGCCAATTTATGATTATTTTCGAAGGCTAATTAACAAGCGAGACTCTCTAGCCGCTTGGAATGACCTCCGGTTGGTGGCTTTTCTAGTGCACTGTACTGATGGGATGCTGCAGCCAAAATATTTAGGTTTCAGAATGAACTGTATTGTGGGTAGGGGTGTGCGAAATACATCTTCTGCGATAATACCGTAATTGTTGTTTTAACGATGTGTGATCTGACATTATTGAGTATATCGCTCACACCCAGAGAGTGCACATACACTTCATGATTTAGTCTTGTAGATTCGCTTTCACTGTGTTAGTCTAAATATCATCTATATAATTTAACATCGTTCATAAATATCACACAAAGAGTGCAGTTTTTCTCTGTGTATCAGCATGACAACAAATGTGATATTGATTTTATACAAGTTTATTAAACAAGTTAATATTAAGTGACTTACATTTTAGACTCCATAGTGCCTGTTTTTGCTCCATTAATCAACGAAAATAGTTCAAAACAAAGCCACGGCTGCAATTACGTCTTTGAGCAACACACAGAGGTATTTCCCTACTGGGTGAATCAGCCGTTTGGACAAATCAGTTGAATCAATGATTCAATGACTAAAATAGATTAAGAGAGTCAAATGATTTGTTCCTGAATGAATCAGCCATTTGAATGAATCAGTTGAATCAGTGATTAAAATAGATTAAGAGAGTCAAATGCTTTGTTCCTGAATGAATCAGCCATTTGAATGAATCAGTTGAATCTATGATTCAATTACTAAAATAGATTAAGAAAGTCAAATGATTTGTTCATGAATGAATCAGCCGTTTGAACAAATCAGTTGAATCAATGATTCAATGACTAAAATAGATTAAGAGAGTCAAATGATTTGTTCCTGAATGAATCAGCCATTTGAATGAATCAGTTGAATCAGTGATTAAAATAGATTAAGAGAGTCAAATGCTTTGTTCCTGAATGAATCAGCCATTTGAATGAATCAGTTGAATCTATGATTCAATTACTAAAATAGATTAAGAAAGTCAAATGATTTGTTCATGAATGAATCAGCCGTTTGAACAAATCAGTTGAATCAATGATTCAATGACTAAGATAGATTAAGAGAGTCAAATGATTTATTCTTGGATGAATCAGCCGTTTGAACAAATCAGTTGAATCAGTGATTAAAATAGATTAAGAGAGTCAAATGCTTTGTTCCTGAATGAATCAGCCATTTAAATGAATCAGTTGAATCTATGCTTCAATGACTAAAATAGATTAAGAGAGTCAAATGCTTCGTTCCTGAATGAATCAGCCATTTAAATGAATCAGTTGAATCAATGCTTCAATGACTAAAATAGATTAAGAGAGTCAAATGCTTCGTTCCTGAATGAATCAGCCGTTTAAATGAATCAGTTCAATCTATGATTCAATGACTAAAATAGATTAAGAGAGTCAAATGCTTTGTTCCTAAATGAATCAGCCATTTGAATGAATCACTTGAATCAGTGATTAAAATAGATTAAGAGAGTCAAATGCTTTGTTCCTGAATGAATCAGCCATTTAAATGAATCAGTTGAATCTATGATTCAATGACTAAAATAGATTAAGAGAGTCAAATGCTTCGTTCCTGAATGAATCAGCCATTTAAATGAATCAGTTGAATCAATGCTTCAATGACTAAAATAGATTAAGAGAGTCAAATGCTTCGTTCCTGAATGAATCAGCCGTTTAAATGAATCAGTTCAATCTATGATTCAATGACTAAAATAGATTAAGAGAGTCAAATGCTTTGTTCCTAAATGAATCAGCCATTTGAATGAATCACTTGAATCAGTGATTAAAATAGATTAAGAGAGTCAAATGCTTTGTTCCTGAATGAATCAGCCATTTAAATGAATCAGTTGAATCTATGATTCAATGACTAAAATAGATTAAGAAAGTCAAATGGTTTGTTCATGAATGAATCAGCCATTTGAATGAATCAGTTGAATCAGTGATTAAAATAGATTAAGAGAGTCAAATGGTTCGTTCCTGAATGAATCAGCCGTTTAAATGAATCGGTTGAATCTCAATGACTCACTCATTAACGGTGACTTGTTGCACCTTCTGGCGGTTTTAATGTCACATTTAAAGTATCTTTTCATGTTTTAAATAATTTCAATTATCAATATTTAACGTTTTATGTTTTAAACTTTAAAGCATTATTTATGCATAACTGCAGGTTATTAATGTGACCTTTGAGCTCATTAAACTGTAAATAATCTAAATGCCACTTCAGATACGGTTTCATCTCCATTGCAAAGATGAATTTTGTTGATACTTGATTAGCAACAGCCCTATTGTGTCTTATTATTGTACTTTAATTATATTACATTTATGAAATTGACACAAAGATGATGCATGCATATAATTAGGTCTAAAAAATAAATGTATAAAGGTAAAAAGGCCCATAAAAGGTAAAAATCAATTTGAACTTTTTGGAAAAGATGGTTTCTGTTCCCATTAAATATCGAGTAATCATTTTTTGTCAATACTGCACACCCCTAATTGTGGGTATTTGAATGTCCGTGCTGATTGGCAGTCCTACGAGACTTATTAACATTGTAAATCAGGAAATATCAAACAAAAAGATGGAGTTTCTCCAATCTGAGCCCAACAGAAGTGGCAGCGGATATAAATAAGCCCATCTCTAAAGAAACGCAAATGAAAATGCTGCCATTTATTTACAGTCGCTCGAAACATCTCTGCTGTTGTTTTATCTGTGCAACACAAAGGAACATGTTAAAGGATTGAGCTTTTTCCCATACTGTGACAGTGCCGACGTCTGTGAAGCTCCAGAAATGACAAAAAGCACTTAAAGTCTTCCATTAATGCCTTAAGTCCATTATGTTGCGTGTCTAGTCATGAAGGTTTCTGCTGATGTATAGCATCATTCATTTAAGAGCAGCACTTCACTTGCTGTCTTTTTAATGATATAATTCTCTGAAAAAATAAAAATAATAATAATTTAAAGCTATTGCAAATGGGGAAATTAGTTTGTGGTCTCTGCTTTTATGTTTTGTGAAATGTATGTTTTTATAATTCATTTATTTGTTTAGCAAAAACTTAATGTTCCTGCAAAAGCCTGTGGGAAACGCATGGCAAACATTACCAATGATTTAAAGCAAATTTTGCTGCACATATAAATTTATAATCTACTGTTTCATTCTTTTGGGAGAAGCATAGAGCTGCACGGTTCTGGAGGAATTGAGAATCACAATCTTTGGTTTTTGTTTTGAGAGCTAAACAGATTATAAACAGACAAATAAAATAATATGTAATTTACTAGAGCTTCAGACAAAATATATATAATAATATACAGTATAATTTTTTAATTGGTTTGAGTGAATGGATGAATCTCCGTATTAGAATGAATCTCTTGAGTGAATGATTCAATGACTCACTCATAAAGACTTCACTTCTTTCATTACTGGATGAATCAGTGCTTCTGAACAAATCTCTTGAGTGAATGATTCAATGACTCACTCATAAAGACTTCACTTCTTTCATTACTGGATGAATCAGTGCTTCTGAACAAATCTCTTGAGTGAATGATTCAATGACTCACTCATAAAGACTTCACTTGTTTCATTACTGGATGAATCAGCGTATTTGAAAAAATCTCTTGAATGAATGATTCAATGACTCACTCATAAAGACTTCACTTGTTTCATTACTGGATGAATCAGCGTATTTGAAAAAATCTCTTGAATGAATGATTCAATGACTCACTCATAAAGACCTCACTTGTTTCATTACTGGATGAATCAGCGTATTTGAATGAATCTCTTGAGTGAATAATTCAATGACTCACTCGTAAAGACTTGTTTCATTACTGGATGAATCAGTGTTTTTGAACTAATCTCTTGAGTGAATGATTCAATGACTCACTCATAAAGACTTGTTTCATTACTGGATGAATCAGTGTTTTTGAACAAATCTCTTGAATGAATGATTCAATGATTCACTCATAAAGACTTCACTCGTTTCATTACTGGATGAATCAGTGTTTTTGAACAAATCTCTTGAATGAATGATTCAATGATTCACTCATAAAGACTTCACTCGTTTCATTACTGGATGAATCAGTGTTTTTGAACAAATCTCTTGAATGAATGATACAATGACTCGCTACCGTAGTCATCAGTGTTTATATCAGAACTATAAACTTTTATCCCAGTACTTCTGTGATAATATGATTTATTGTAAGACTGTGTGGTTGAAGAGACTGTTTCATATCTATACATGACAATGGCTCTGTCCGGATCAGAACGCAGATCTGAATGTTTACTGTGATCGTACTAGTCAAAGGTTTAAAAGACAGAGACAAATTGTTATCATTTAGGAATTAAATCGTGTGGGTGTTTGAATCGAGTTTGCGATCTTTTTATAATTAATCGTGACGCTCTAGAGAAACATTTTTAAGGCGAGACGCCCCATGTTAAATATTAATACTGCTCTAGTTGATTGACTAAGCAATGCAACATTTTTTGTTTTACAAGTTTTCTGAAACGTTATGTTTAAAAATGCAAATGATGCAGTGTCTCATTAAATATGCTATAATTTGCATACATTTGGCGTGTCATACATACGCCATTTCATGAGATCAGTCTGTGGAGTCGGACGATGATGGAGAGACTCCAGAAGGAGAGACAGCATGTAGAGTGAGACAGGAGCTCCTGAAGGGATAGAGGAGGAGTTTATGAGTTAACATCTTCAGTCATTGATTAGCATATTCTGTCATGATAATCTGTAAACCGCTGTGAGATGAGCCAGAGAATATCTGCTGATGAAGAGAGAACAGGGATAGTTTAGTGTAATTACGGTTATAACTGATGATGTCATGTCGCTTTATGACACACGATTGCGTTTGTGTTCGTACTGTATCAATAAATGTGAACGACGGACGACAGCTCGAGCGACTCCAAACAACTCCCGGGGGTGGGGTTATGTAAATGTTAGGGTTAGTGATGTCACTAACTCGTTGTAGTCCTTAAAGAGAGATTCCTGTGAAATAATATCTCCCTTTGCTTTGAGCTCTGAGCGTCGTAACTCTGCAGTGTTTCTGCTCAAACAGCGACACACACACTCACTACAGCTAAACAAGTTAAATCATAATCAAACGCACAACTATTTGAGACTGCGCCATGAAATTTCACAGTGGAAATGTTCTTGAAGCCCTTCTAAACGAGTGCTCCTCACTTCTGCATCCGTGTGTTTCAGATGAATATTGCTGAGGCGAGGTGTGGACGTCTCTTCTGCAGTGGAGTGAACTGACCTTTCCTCATATCATCGGCAATCATATTATTAACTTTATGAGCCTTGATTTACAGAACATGCCCTGCGCTGATATCCGCTCTAAATGTCGGGACAAGGACTCATTAAAAGACCTTTAAACGAGCCTTTAGAATGCGCCCTGTCTTTGTTTTATTTGTCTGCTGCTTAATTAGAGAGGATCATCCGACGCATAAAGAGCACGAACCAACAAATCCCATAATGCAGCTGGAGCCCATTCAGCTGAAACTCTCATATCCATCCATATATGATTGCATATGATCAGCCCACACACAGTCTGCGCCACACACATCCACGGATTCGTTTCTCCTGCTGCTTAAGTGTTTATGGAATATTTCTGCTGATTTGATTTTGTTTTGAGTTATCAATGAGAGTTTAATAGTGATGGATGCTGTTCACACAGTGTAAATAGAAGTCATATGGTAAAATTCTTCAGCAATGCTGGTGGAGTTAGTGAAAATAGTCTTCATCATCTAGGTTGACTATTTGCACTCGGTGTAAACTTACTGAATTTGAATCTTTCTTCCTATTTCTGCCATGTCTTTATTAGAATAGTACGCTTAATCATATTTGATACGGCCTCTAAATGATCAACACGATCAGCTGTCACATAATCTCCTTCTGTGTTGGACTGATAGTTTAGACTCTTATCAAGTAAAAGTATTTTAGTATAATTGTTCAAACGCCCTTCAGCTCGTGCTTCTTTCTGCTGTCAAATATCAATTAAACGTGAGAATAACTTTGATATTGATAGTAATATTTCATTTGTCCTGAAGCAGGTTTACTTGATTATTCAGACATTATTTATTATAAAAATCATGATATCAAATATCTATGATCATCAGGTTTATTTGTCCATCTCTCAATCATCATTGTATTGCATTGTATTTAGTTTTAAAACTACAGAGATTTGATCACATAATCTAAGCATTTAAATATCATATTACTAACACACACTATATTGCCAAATATTTTGGGACGCCTGCCTTTACATGCACATCCCATTCTTGATCCGTAGGGTTTAATATGGAGTCGGCCACCCTTTTGCAGCTCTAACAGCTTCAGCTCTTCTGGGAAGGCTTTCCTCAAGGTTTAGGAGTGTGTTTATGGGAATTCTTCTAGAAGCGCATTTGTGAGGTCAGGCACTGATGTTGGACGAGAAGGCCTGGCTCGCAGTCTCCGCTCTAATTCATCCCAAAGGTGTTCTATCGGGATGAGGTCAGGACTCTGTGCAGGCCAGTCCAGTTCCTCCACACCAAACTCACTCATCCATGTCTTTATGGAGCGACGCTTTGTGCACTGGAGCGCAGTCATGTTGGGACAGGAAGGGGCCGTCCCCAAACTGATCCCACAAAGTTGGGAGCATGAAATTGTCCAAAAATGTCTTGGTGAAGCATTAAGAGTTCCTGTCACTGGAACCCCTGAAAAACAACCCAACCCCATAATCCCCCCTCCACCAAACTTTACACTTGGCACAATGCAGTCAGGCGAGTCGGTTCTCCTGGCAAACCCAGACTCGTCCATGGGATGGTCAGACAGAGAAGCGTGATTGGTCACTCAGAGAACACGTCTCACTGCTCTAGAGTCCAGTGGTGGCGTGCTTTACCCCACTGCATCCCACGCTTTGCATTGCTCTTGGTGATGTAAGGCTTGGATGAGCTGCTCGGCCATGGAAACCCATTCCATGAAGCTCTCTCCGCACTGTTCCTGAGCTCATCTGAAGGCCACAGGAGTTTGGAGGTCTGGAGCGATTGACTCTGCAGAAAGTTGGTGACTTCTGCGCACTGTGACCCTCAGCATGCGCTGACCCCGCTCTGGGATTTCACTTCATGGCTGAGTTGCTGTTGTTCCCAATCGCTTCCTCTTTGTTATAATCCCACTAACAGTTGAGCGTGGAATATTTAGTAGTGAGGAAATGTCAGGAATGGACTTATTGCACAGGTGGCAACCTATCCCGGTCCCACGCTTGAGTTCACTGAGCTCCTGAGAGCGACCCATTCTCTCACAAATGTGTGTAGAAGCGTCTGCATGCCTAGAGCTTGATTTATACACCTGTGGCCATGAAGGGATTCAACACCTGAACTCTGGGATTTGGAGGGGCGTCACAACCCTTTTGGAAATATAGTGTATTTTTGGCAGATATTTATATTTATATGCATTTTATGTCAGTTTCTTCTATACAGCATCATAAATTCATCAGTTTTTGTTTATATAGATACCAACATCTGCAGCAAATTGCATATTTTTCCTCAGTAAAAGCTGTTTTTCCTCCATATTCTCACTATAACAGACTATATGAGCCATAAAGCACTCAACAACAAAAAATACACATGCAAACTTTTAAAATATTTTGTCTTAAGGTTCAGTAAACTGTTCCATAAAAATATATATATATATATTATTTCATATTTAAGGCTTTACAGGGTTAAAGTTGCACTGCAAAACCTTCACCATCTGTGCACATGAAATTATTTTTTTAATTTTTAAATTTTTAAATCAGTTGTTCATCTGCGCTATTGCTTTTCTTACCAGATGAATCTGATTGGACTTGTTTGCCTGTGATCTCCATGAATGCCGATCTATGATCCACTCTAAGAAGAAAGTCCTTCACGATTTACATCTGAATAACATCACAGTTGAGTGAGTAAGTAGCATATCTAACCCTCCTAGTACTAGCCAGACCTTTATTTAAATGAATGAAATGTAAAATTGAGATTACCTGCCAAATGAGACCCAGCTGGCAAAAATATAAACTGTAATGATTATACTGTATATATATATATATATATATATTCTCGTCTCTGATGACGAGGGCGGGGCCATCTGTCACTCACATAAGATCCACCAATAGCAAACCACACCCATCCAATCAATTCCACACAGACACACTCAAGCCCCGCCCACATCTGTTCTTGTTTGTGAAGCGTTTGATATACAGCACAATAGAGGAGAAAGACTAGTGCATGTATAAGTCCAAGATTATATAATGTATTTTTATGGTCACTGCAGTATTTAATCAGATCTCTGCACTTAACAAAACACACATTTACACAAAATACAGATGATAAAGCTGGAAACATACTGTTTCTCTTGTATCTGAGAGACCAGGATCACTCCTGCTAACATCCACACATGAGCGTTTGCTGCATGCTGTCGTTTTTCTCAATGCTCTTGGCTTCATTTATCTTCCATGTGCCTTTAAAATCTGGAAAAGTGAATTCATGGCATAACAGATGGATGAGAGGGAGGCAGGAGAGGCCAGTGTCTCCTCCTCTTGATCTGTCTGTTTAATGAGACTCGACTGTAGGAGGCCGAACCGCGGCACTCGTATGAAGGATAAAGCCGGTTTGATGCCCGCGTGGCTGTTTGTCTCTGAATTACTGATGGATTTCTCAGGCCAGATCTGCGTCTCCGTGCCGTGCCGTGGTTGGAGCTCTTTATTAGTGTGACTGTGACCTTTCTGCTCGGATCGGGCTGCTGGGATTCAGGCGCTCGTTGGGTTTTATCGGCCGCTGCAGAGCGACAGAAGCTTTCCTTTGTCCCTCCAAAAGCGATTAATGAGTCCCGGCGCTTTACAGAAACACACACAGAAAATACGCATGGAAATCATGGGTAATAATGTAGAAATAATTACATGAGCTGCCTTTGGGTGTCACCACATGAGGCAGCAGAGAGCTAGAAATGCTTAATTAAAAGATTATCCCTCACATTATTCACTCATTCCTGAATTCTTCAGGACTGTATACTCCAGTTCTGATGCTGTGTGTGAGGATCAGACCTCAGTCATTCACTGATTATCTCCTTTTGGAGTTTCAAATGTTCAGTTATGAACCGTACGAGATCCAATGACTGTTTTATTTTGAATGCTTGAAGACTACAGAAGATGCACTTTCTGCTTTTGTGTTTCACAGTTAAAAAACCAACACATGTCGGGCCGGTTTGGACCGATGTGACGGTGTGTGAATAATAACAATCTTTATGTTTGTTTGAACTGTGTGTGTGTGTGTGTGTGTGTGTTCCTGAAGGGACCTTCATCCGTCTCGACAGTACCAGTATGTGCGGTTTCACTCCCCGACAGCAATTTGGCACAGTTCGTTTTCCCCCCATTGAACGGGAATGTCTTCACACGTCTGTGTGAGGATCATCAGCACAATGATCTCGATGCGATTGATTAATGGCGGACATGTCGTCAGAGCGCAGGCGCTCATTGTGCCTCTAATGGATGTATCAGTCACACGTCTGCTGTTCAAATTAGACGTCATTAATTGTGACAGGCGCGGTGACGGTGTCGTGGTGAAGGGCCAAACTGATTAAATGCTTAATTTTGTAGGGACACAAGAAGCAAGAGGCTTTGTTTTGTTTGTGTAGTTTGGTGAGCTCATGCATATTCATGTAGGGTCACCTAAAGCCTCTAATCTGGGACGTTTGGCATGCTGCTTCTGATATGACAAGCTTAAGCGTTAACCCACAATGCTTTGCTGTCTGAAAATCATGATGGCATTTTAAACTGTTAGAAAGAGGAGCTAGTGAAGAGATCTCACATGTGAAAGTCACGATGATGCAGATGTAAACACCTCACCCCAGAGGAGAACATCATTGCTCATTTGCGTCTCAGATGTTTCGGCTGAAATGAAAGTAGTTGTCATCTAGTGTAAGTAACACGCTGAACGATGAGTGTAGAGCAGCTCAGATCACTGATGGGAAATATTTGAGTTCATATTGAGACTTTAAAACTCTTTCCCATTGGCGAGTTCCTCTGGCAATCCATGTTTTTAATGCCAAAATATACTCAGGTTGTTCTCTTTCGGGCAGCCATGTTTAATGCCCAAATTCCATTTTAATGGTTAAATTAAATTTTAGTCATCATAAAGCATGTCTAATTAACTGAAATCATGAAACTTTAACAATTTAATATCAATTTATTAAAAGTTTAACAAAAATTAGATGTTTATGGAATATGTACCCTATGAAATATGTTTTTTTATTTTATTTTTTTCACATATTCTGTTTTTTCTGTTTTAAGCTTTATGGATTAAATTTTAATGGTTTAATTAAATTGTAATAATCAAAAAGAATGCACTCTTAAAAATGCTGGGTAAAACAACTCAAGCTGGCTTGAAAATGGACTAACCCAGTGATTGGGTTGTTTTAACCCTGCGGTTGGGTTAAATAATTGCTTAAGACAACCCAATCGCTGGGTTAGTCCATTTTCAACCCAGCTTGGGTTGTTTTTTACCCAGCTTTTTTTGGAGTGTGTCTAATTAACTGAATAAAAACAACACTTTTTTTTTAATATATATTTTTTTCTGAAATGTGTGTATTTAAATTTTTCTGGCAATCAAATGTAGGCCCAAAACATTAATTTAATAAATGTTTAATCAAATTAAATTAAACTTTTGTTGTCAAACAAAGTACTACACAACATGGAAGAAAATTGTGATTATTCCTTAACAAAATAAAGTGTAACACTTTAGAATAATGGTCATAATGTATTAACTGAAATGAACTAACCATGAGCAGTCCTTTTGTTACTGTATTTGTTCAATAAAAATAAAATAAAAATCCAGCTGTTCATGGTTTGTTCATGTTAGTTCACAGTGCATTAACTGATGTTAACAAGATCTTAATAATGCATTAGTAAATGTTGAAATTAACATTAACAAAGATAAATAAATGCTTTATAAGTGCAGTTCATTATTAGTTCATGTTAACTAATGAACATTATTCTAAAGTGTTACAAACAAAGTTTAATAACAATTTATTATTATTAGTGTTAGTATTATTATTATTAGACTGACGTATCTGGATTCTACTGTGCAACTGTAAAATATTTCTGCCGCAATTTCAAGTTAAACCGAGCTTTTATTTGGCCGGGTTGTCGTGAAGAGCTTTGAGTTTCTGTGTGTTTATGATATGACGGTAGTTTTTCTCAAATGAAATGATCAAAAATGCTCGTGAAGTGACTCTCAGAGCGGCTCTGGAGGTGAAGTTCATGCGTCACGTCCTCATATAGAGGCTAAAACACTCTTGTGGCGTGTGTGTGTGTGTGTGTGTGTGTGTGTGTGTGTGGGGGAAATTAAACCATTCATTAACACAGAGACACGCAGAACATGCAGAATGTGCTGTGCAAAAGTCTTAGGCTTGCTAGTATTTTTACACAGTGTGTTTAAGCCAGTTCTTTATATATTTTGCTGTCAGTAGGAAATATCAGTTTACATGTACAAACATTCATTTTGCAATTAATTTTAATAATCCAGAGAGATTTTTATATTTATGCACAAGAAGTCTGACAGCAGCTGGTGTGATCTCAGCATCATCGAGTCCGTCTGTGATTACATGAAGAAACTGAGACGGACTAAATCCAGAAGAAATGAGGAACGTCTCTCAGACACTCGAGGAACCCTTCCTGCAAAACTACAGCACTGGGAACAGTTCAGGCACTGTCAGAATGCTTTAAAGTGAGAATGCTGTCAGAAATAATAACACAAAGAGCTTTTATTGATGAATGAACTTCTATGAACTAAATCAAATGGATATTTGGGGTGAGCACCCTTTGCGTTTCAAACGGTTTTGGACTCCTGCATCTCTTCCTGTTCCTGTAGTTCTGTTCCTCAAGTGTCCGGGAGACGTTCCTCAGTTCTTCTGTTTCTTCATGTAATCACAGACAGACTCGATGATGCTGAGATCAGATGTAGAGCAGAGAGACTATCGTCAGACTCTTTATGCTCACAGAAATTAATGATTATTAAAATGAATGGCAATTTATAAATGTAAACTGATATTTCCTACTAACACACTACAGCAAAAGGTATAAAGAACTGGCTTAAACACACTTTCTGAAAATACTAGCGAGCCTAAGACTTTTGCACAGTACTGTATATTTGTCTTCTCGCGGTTTAATATTCACAGACACTAGACTATATCAAGATGTGATTTAAGTTTACTGACAAATTCTGCATCATGCATAGGGTTGGGTATGTTTTTTTATTTTTGATACCGGTGCCAGACCGATACTTTTAGAAAAAGAGCCACAACATGAGGTGGATGAGATTAAAGAATGGCTTTTTATTTAATTATTTAAATTAAAGTATACTTAAATATATAAATAAATACAAAACACAATTGACTTAATTGACAGTAAAACTAAAGCCAGCTAACCCGACTACAACAGGCCTGATTTAACTCTTAATAACAGTTACAGTAATAACAGCAGTCGTCTGTATTCTCGCTCTGCTCCAAACCAGCTCAAGCTTCAGCTTTATTCTGCAGAAACATCACCATATTCTCTGGATGAATATTGGAGAACGCGTGGCTTTATTGTTTCCATGGAGACGCGTCACACACGGCAGCCGCACCAGCGCTGGATGACCGCTCGGCTGGATCGGGTTTATTCCGGTTTTATTGAAAATATTCACAAACTTGCTAACTATGTCATGAACTATCAGATATTGTGATGTTGAAATATGTGTGAGTGAATGTGTGTTAGTTGATCTATACTGCGCGATGGGCGGCGCCTCACACAATCGGATCTCGGATTTACATCACATTCATTTATCTTCGTCTCACGAAACACATGAAAGTAAGTGAGCGCTGCTGAACTGGAGAAGAATAGAGTAAACTATACAGTCACTATATAATGTGTGTCTGATGTGAATAAAACACGGAGTCACGTTATCTTAACTGTCTGAAGGGATTGTTTTCGCCGCGTCCATCATCAGTGTGTGTTTTCTGCTAGTACTCTTTACAGCGTTTACATGAAACCTGAAATAAACATGATGTGGTTGAAACACTGAATAGTTGTGATAAGTGACGAGCGCTGAGCGTGTGTGTCTCTGGCTCGGCTCCAGCCAAAGCGCCAAAGCACGTTTGAATTTAAGTGGCACCGAAATCTGCGCTCTGATTGGGTCCGGTGCATACCGGTTATAAAGGTACCCAACCCTAGTCATGCAGTAAATCAGACTGGATTCTGTGATTCTGTCCGGGGCCATGAATGATGCTGGCGGTGAAAGAGTTAAATGGTATCTTGGCAAATATGAGATCTCTTTTTCAGGAAACGTCTCTCTTTAAGTGAGAAATAACCAAGCTAGTAAAGAAGTCCGGTTTACTCGCTGTAGGAGCGCATTGTGTATATTTGTCCTCCGTTTGGCTCGTCCGCCCACAAACACAAAGGCCAGTCAGCCGGCCTGATTGTTGAACAAAAGCGCGAGCCGATGGCAGGAACGGAGCCTCTCGCTGGGGCTCGGCTCGTTCCGGTCCCGTCCGCGGCAGACTGGAGCTGCACACTTCAGTGGCTCCGCTCGCTGATGGCAGCTGACACATGCTGTTATTAAGACACATCAACAGTTGGAGCCGGAGTCCACACGCGGAGGGTGTGAGATGAGGCGACAATCCTGTTTCTAAACCCCGTCCGGGTCCTCACCTGTCTCTCTGGTGCGGGGCCAAAGCGCCCAGCGCGGGGCCCGTTCTCATCCTAGAGCCGGTCGGCTCCGGCACGCTCCAGTGCACAGGGAGGTGCGGCTCTGGAACGGGTCTGGAGACAGCAGGACCGGCAGCTCGTCTCTCCGTCCCGCCTAGAGCGCTGCACATGCCGTCCCAGCAGCGGGCATGAGCCGGAGCGAGATGCTGATCCGTGCATCCGACCTCAAAAACACAGCAGAAAATCAAAGCGGTTTTTATGTTATCGTCACAGCTTTGGTAGCAGTCATCAGTTTGTCCGGCACTCGGTCAGCAGAATATTTAGTTTTCCGCTTGGAGTGAATCCAAAGCTGTTTTGTTAAAGTGCCGTCTGAAGGAGCAGATGCTTGTATCTCGGCAGCCGTCGCTCCCAAAATGATGCCTATTTCCCCTCTCAAGTGCCATAAATTATCCTGCATGTAAACAACTGCTCTTATCGCATCCGTAATGAGGATGAGACACGCTACGGAGTCTGCCGGCATCAATAACCAGGATTAAAATGCATAAATCTATGGAACAGGGATGTTAATATGATCAATCAAACGCTTTGTTCCTGTGATCAGAGTGCACGTGTCACGCTAACATGAGCAGCGCTGTCAGAATGGCCTTGTGGGATGTTTCAGATCATCTCTCTTTCTGAAGATGTTAGTGAAGTGTACATGATCAGTTTAAGGAAGTCTTTTAGTTTTTTATTACTAGCTTTAATGCTTTTGACAGTCTCTTCTGCTCACCAAAGCTGTGTTTATCTGATCATAACTCCAGTATCAGTGTAATATTCCTCCAGTGTAGATCAGCTGTTCTCTGTGTGAATATATAGTGCTTCTGTTCATTATCTGATCATAACTCCAGTATCAGTGTAATATTCCTCCAGTGTAGATCAGCTGTTCTCTGTGTGAATATATAGTGCTTCTGTTCATTATCTGATCATAACTCCAGTATCAGTGTAATATTCCTCCAGTGTAGATCAGCTGTTCTCTGTGTGAATATATAGTGCTTCTGCTCATTATCTGATCATAACTCCAGTATCAGTGTAATATTCCTCCAGTGTAGATCAGCTGTTCTCTGTGTGAATATATAGTGCTTCTGTTCATTATCTGATCATAACTCCAGTATCAGTGTAATATTCCTCAGTGTAGATCAGCTGTTCTCTGTGTGAATATATAGTGCTTCGTTCATTATCTGATCATAACTCCAGTATCAGTGTAATATTCCTCAGTGTAGATCAGCTGTTCTCTGTGTGAATATATAGTGCTTCTGCTCATTATCTGATCATAACTCCAGTATCAGTGTAATATTCCTCCAGTGTAGATCAGCTGTTCTCTGTGTGAATATATAGTGCTTCTGCTCATTATCTGATCATAACTCCAGTATCAGTGTAATATTCCTCCAGTGTAGATCAGCTGTTCTCTGTGTGAATATATAGTGCTTCTGTTCATTATCTGATCATAACTCCAGTATCAGTGTAATATTCCTCCAGTGTAGATCAGTTGTTCTCTGTGTGAATATATAGTGCTTCTGTTCATTATCTGATCATAACTCCAGTATCAGTGTAATATTCCTCAGTGTAGATCAGCTGTTCTCTGTGTGAATATATAGTGCTTCTGTTCATTATCTGATCATAACTCCAGTATCAGTGTAATATTCCTACAGTGTAGATCAGCTGTTCTCTGTGTGAATATATAGTGCTTCTGTTCATTATCTGATCATAACTCCAGTATCAGTGTAATATTCCTCCAGTGTAGATCAGCTGTTCTCTGTGTGAATATATAGTGCTTCTGTTCATTATCTGATCATAACTCCAGTATCAGTGTAATATTCCTCAGTGTAGATCAGCTGTTCTCTGTGTGAATATATAGTGCTTCTGTTCATTATCTGATCATAACTCCAGTATCAGTGTAATATTCCTCCAGTGTAGATCAGTTGTTCTCTGTGTGAATATATAGTGCTTCTGTTCATTATCTGATCATAACTCCAGTATCAGTGTAATATTCCTCCAGTGTAGATCAGCTGTTCTCTGTGTGAATATATAGCGCTTCTGTTCATTATCTGATCATAACTCCAGTATCAGTGTAATATTCCTCCAGTGTAGATCAGCTGTTCTCTGTGTGAATATATAGTGCTTCTGTTCATTATCTGATCATAACTCCAGTATCAGTGTAATATTCCTCAGTGTAGATCAGCTGTTCTCTGTGTGAATATATAGTGCTTCTGTTCATTATCTGATCATAACTCCAGTATCAGTGTAATATTCCTCAGTGTAGATCAGTTGTTCTCTGTGTGAATATATAGTGCTTCTGTTCATTATCTGATCATAACTCCAGTATCAGTGTAATATTCCTCCAGTGTAGATCAGCTGTTCTCTGTGTGAATATATAGTGCTTCTGTTCATTATCTGATCATAACTCCAGTATCAGTGTAATATTCCTCCAGTGTAGATCAGCTGTTCTCTGTGTGAATATATAGTGCTTCTGTTCATTATCTGATCATAACTCCAGTATCAGTGTAATATTCCTCCAGTGTAGATCAGCTGTTCTCTGTGTGAATATATAGCGCTTCTGTTCATTATCTGATCATAACTCCAGTATCAGTGTAATATTCCTCCAGTGTAGATCAGCTGTTCTCTGTGTGAATATATAGTGCTTCTGTTCATTATCTGATCATAACTCCAGTATCAGTGTAATATTCCTCAGTGTAGATCAGCTGTTCTCTGTGTGAATATATAGTGCTTCTGTTCATTATCAGATCATAACTCCAGTATCAGTGTAATATTCCTCCAGTGTAGATCAGCTGTTCTCTGTGTGAATATATAGAGCTTCTGTTCATTATCTGATCATAACTCCAGTATCAGTGTAATATTCCTCCAGTGTAGATCAGCTGTTCTCTGTGTGAATATATAGTGCTTCTGTTCATTATCTGATCATAACTCCAGTATCAGTGTAATATTCCTCCAGTGTAGATCAGCTGTTCTCTGTGTGAATATATAGTGCTTCTGTTCATTATCTGATCATAACTCCAGTATCAGTGTAATAATTCAAATTCAATTCAATTCAAATTTATTTGTATAGCGCTTTTCACAATACACATTGTTTCAAAGCAGCTTTACAGAAAGTGCATTTTATAAATGTACATTGAAAAATGTTAGAAAAAGTTAATCAATCATGTATTATTTTAGGCCGCTATAACAGCGCTGGCGCGAGTCGTCTCATCACAGGTGTTGGGGCATCTGAAGTCTCTATGAGAGGCTGGATACAAACTGGAGCTGACCAACTATTTACCTCAGGACTAGTGTCCCGAGATAATAACAGAAAAGCAGATGGGAAATAATTAGCATAGCTGCTGTTCAGAATATTAATTCTTTTGATCCGATTTAACTGTAGTATAAAAGGTAATTATAATGTGAATGCTTGGCTAAAGAGATGCGTCTTTAATCTAGTTTTAAACTGGGACAGCGAGTCTGAACTCGAACAATATCTGGAAGACTATTCCAGAGTTTGGGAGCTAAATGTGAAAATGCCCTCCCTCCTTTAGTGGACTTAGATATCCTAGGAACGACCAGAAGCCTCGAGTTTAGTGATCTTAAAGAGCGCGATGGATTGTAGGGCGATAGAAGATCCGTTAAATACACTGGAGCTAAACCATTTAGGGCTTTATAGGTCAGTAGCAATACTTTGTAATTGATACGAACTTAATAGGTAACCAGTGTAGAGATGATAAAATTGGTGTTATATGATCATATTTTCTTAAGAACTCTAGCAGCTGCGTTTTGGACTAACTGTAGCTTGTTTATTGAGGATGCAGGACAACCAGCTAATAAAGCATTACAGTAATCTAGTCTCGAGGTCATGAATGCATGAACTAACTTTTCTGCATCAGAAATAGATAGCATGTTACGTAGCTTAGCAATGTTTCTAAGGTGGAAAAATGCTGTTCTTGTAACATATGAAATATGATTTTCGAAAGACAAGTTGCGGTCTAATATAACACCCAGGTCTTTTACTGTAGTGGATAAAGTGACAGGACGTCCTTCCAAGTTAAAGTTGTATTGTGAGAGGTTTTGTGGGGCCGTTTTTGGACCAATAAGTAATACCTCTGTTTTATCTGAATTTAATAGCAGAAAATTACACGTCATCCAGTATTTAATATCTTCAACACACGCTGTCAGTTTAGATAATTTAGCGTTTTCATCTGGTCGTGATGAGATATATAATTGAGTGTCATCAGCATAACAGTGGAAATTAATTCCATGTTTTCTTATAATATTACCAAGTGGCAGCATATATATTGAGAATAGCAGAGGGCCTAACACAGATCCGCGGCACCCCATAGTCTACTGACGTTATCTTTGATTTTTCCCCATTTAGACAGACAAAATAGTAGCGGTCTGATAAGTACGATCTAAACCAGTTTAATGCCTGTCCCTGAACACCAGTGTAATTTTGAAGTCGATCTAAGAGTATTTTATGATCTATAGTATCGAACGCAGCACTAAGATCGAGTAGAACTAGTATTGAGATACAGCCTTGGTCAGAAGCTAGAAGTAAATCATTTGTGATTTTAACGAGCGCAGTTTCTGTGCTATGGTGTGGTCTGAACTGGATTGAAATTTTCATAGATATCATTTTCTTGCAAGAAAGAGCACAATTGAGCAGACACAACTTTTTCTAGTATTTTAGACATAAATGGAAGATTTGAAATGGGTCTGTAATTTGCTAGGTTATTATGATCTAATTGTGGCTTCTTAATGAGAGGTTTTATGACTGCCAACTTGAATATTCTTGGAACATGACCTAAAGATAAAGACGAGTTAATAATATTGAGAAGAGGCTCTTCCACTACAGGTAACAGCTCTTTCAGTAGTTTAGTGGGTATTGGATCTAAAAAACATGTTGTTGGTTTAGATGCAATGATAAGTTTATTTAGCTCTTCCTGTCCAATAGTTGTAAAGTGTTGTAGTAGTTCTTGAGGGGTGATAATTGAGGTTGAATCATAAGACATCATTAAAGGTTGTACATTCACAATTCTGTTTCTGATGCTTTCTATTTTCTCAGTGAAGAAATTCATAAAATCGCATTACTAAACTGTAACGGAATATTTTGCTCAGGCGATGCTTGTTTATTTGTTAGTCTAGCCACGGTGTTAAATAAAAACCTTGGATTATTTTGGTTATTTTCTATTAGTTTGCGGAGATGCTCAGCCCTGGCTGCTTTTAGGGCCTTTTTATAACGTGACATACTATCTTTCCACGCGATTCTAAAGACCTCTAAATTAGTTTGTTTCATTTACGCTCTAAGTTACGAGTTTCTCTCTTGATAACATGTGTAGCACTGTTGTACCATGGTGCTTTAGTTTTCTCTAACCTTTTTAATCTAATTTATCTAATAATCTAATATTCCTCCAGTGTAGATCAGCTGTTCTCTGTGTGAATATATAGTGCTTCTGTTCATTATCTGATCATAACTCCAGTATCAGTGTAATATTCCTCCAGTGTAGATCGCTGTTCTCTGTGTGAATATATAGTGCTTCTGTTCATTATCTGATCATAACTCCAGTATCAGTGTAATATTCCTCAGTGTAGATCAGCTGTTCTCTGTGTGAATATATATAGTGCTTCTGTTCATTATCTGATCATAACTCCAGTATCAGTGTAATATTCCTCAGTGTAGATCAGCTGTTCTCTGTGTGAATATATAGTGCTTCTGTTCATTATCTGATCATAACTCCAGTATCAGTGTAATATTCCTCAGTGTAGATCAGCTGTTCTCTGTGTGAATATATAGTGCAGTGTGATTTATTCCTGTGATCAAAGCTGAATTTATCATCATTACTCCAGTCTTCAGTGTCACATGATCCTTCACTAATCATTCTCATATGAGGATCTGATGATCAACACACATTTATGATTATTATCAGTGATGAAAGCAGTATTTGTGTGAAAACTGATCAATTAATTTTTTAGGATTCTTTGATCAATAGAAAGTTCAAAAGGACAGAATCAGAATCTTTGTAACATTTTGGGCCCTTGTGTACCGATCTGCGCTCTTATGGTGTGTCCAAATCCACTTTTGCTAGTTTAATGACGGAAAGACAGTCAGTGCATCCGCACATGGTCCATAAGGGTCGCCCTCGTCTCTTAATGAGTCATGGGTGTGTTTAATGTGCAATAAACCAATCAGAGGCTCATCTCCCTTTCCCTTTAAAAGCCAGTTGTGCTGCACCATGAGCCGATTCACTATTGACATGAGGAGAGACTGAACGCTTCTCCAGAGAGGAATCCTTTTAGTGTGTGTGTGTGTGTGTGTGTGTGTGTGTGTGTGTGTGTGTGTAACAGCTGATCTACACTGGATTTTTATATATATTTTTGATCAGATAAACGCAGCCTTGATGAGCAGAAGAGACTCTTTCAAAAACATAAAAAATCAAAAATTGCCTGCTTATGTTTGCCATTGATAGACTAAAGGTGAAAAATTTAATTATGTCTGCAGCTCTATGCCTAGGTGTTTATACAGAAAACAAGACGCTGCAATCTGATTGGACCGTGCAAATGTTGTGCATGCGTGTGTGTTTTCCTGGATTCATATTGAAAAGTAATTAGCTGAAGATCTCTAAATTCACACAATGAATATCAAAAGGGGAATATTCCCGTGTGTTTGTGTTTATCAGTGACGACAGCAGACGGCATGTGAATGCATTTCAATTAGATCAACCTATGAGTGAGAAGAGAAGCGTGACGTTATCATGATGGTGACGTCCTGCTCACTTCACAGCGGATCTCGGCCTTATCTCTCCCAGCAAACAAACATAGTTGACACGGATTTCAGTCCATCCGCTGGACGCTAAACCTGCTTCCTCAGTGATCCGAGCAGGAATCACAGCGCTGGAGCGCCGCAGAGTTCAGAGGCTTGTTTTGCATATTGCATATCTAAACACCAGATCGGTTAGCTCTGAAACACGAGAGATGAGAGTTATGAACACGCCATTACCTAATGGTCACTCTCAGAGTGTAAATATAGTCCAGGGCGTCTGACTTCGCAAATCTGCTCGTTCAACTCGGTGACACTTTTTCCTGGGAGCAACATGGCATTATGATTTTGTGTAAACATACACGCCACTTTCTGAAGCCAAGAATGGCGTGTTATCTCACGTGTGATTTTGTGTGTATGTCTACGCTGTGATTTTGCGTGTATCCGCTGTGTGATTTTGCGCACGCTGTGATTTTGTGTGTATGTTCACGCTGTGATTTTGTGTGTATGTTCACGTCGTGTGATTTTGTGTATGTCGCTCGTGATTTTGCGTATGTTCACGCCGTGTGATTTTGTGTGTATGTTCACGCTGCAGTGATTTTGTGTGTATGTCTACGCCGTGTGATTTTGCGTGTATGTTCACGCGTGATTTTGTGTATGTCTCACGCCCGTGTGATTTTGTGTGTATGTCTACGCCGTGTGATTTTGTGTGTATGTCTACGCCCGTGTGATTTTGTGTGTATGTCTACGCCCGTGGTGATTTTGTGTGTATGTTCACGCCGTGATTTTGTGTGTATGTCTACGCTGTGATTTTGTGTGTATGTTCACGCCGTGTGATTTTGTGTGTATGTTCACGCCGGTGATTTTGTGTGTATGTCTACGCCGTGTGATTTTGTGTGTATGTTCACGCCGTGTGATTTTGTGTGTATGCTACGCCGTGTGATTTTGTGTGTATGTCTACGCGTGTGATTTTGTGTGTATGTTCTACGCTGTGATTTTGTGTGTATGTCTCACGCCGTGTGATTTTGTGTGTATGTCTACGCTGTGTGATTTTGTGTGTATGTTCTACGCGTGTGATTTTGCGTGTATGTTCACGCTGCGTGTGATTTTGCGTGTATGTTCACGCCGTGTGATTTTGTGTGTATGTTCACGCCGTGTGATTTTGCGTGTATGTCTACGCCCGGGTGATTTTGTGTGTATGTCTACGCCGTGTGATTTTGTGTGTATGTTCACGCCGGGTGATTTTGTGTGTCACGCCGTGTGATTTTGTGTATGTCTACGCCGTGTGATTTTGTGTGTATGTCTACGCCGTGTGATTTTGTGTGTATGTTCACGCTGTGTGATTTTGCGTGTATGTTCACGCCGTGTGATTTTGTGTGTATGTTCACGCCGTGTGATTTTGTGTGTATGTTCACGCCGTGTGATTTTGTGTGTATGTTCACGCTGTGGTGATTTTGTGTGTATGTTCACGCTGCGGTGATTTTGTGTGTATGTCTACGCGTGTGATTTTGTGTGTATGTTCACGCCTGTGATTTTGTGTGTATGTTCACGCCGTGTGATTTTGTGTGTATGTTCACGCTGTGGTGATTTTGTGTGTATGTTCACGGCGTGTGATTTTGTGTATGTCTACGCGGTGATTTTGTGTGTATGTCTACGCGGTTTTTTTTTGTGTATGTCTCACGCTGCAGATTTTGGCGTGTATGTTCACGCCGTGTGATTTTGTGTGTATGTTCACGCCAGGTGATTTTGTGTGTATGTTCACGCGCGGTGATTTTGTGTGTATGTTCACGCTGTGTGATTTTGCGTGTATGTTCACGCCGGTGATTTTGTGTATGTTCACGCCCGTGTGATTTTGCGTGTATGTTCACGCGCGGTGATTTTGGCGTATGTTCACGCTGTGTGATTTTGTGTGTATGTTCACGCCGTGTGATTTTGGCGTGTATGTTCACGCTGTGTGATTTTGTGTGTATGTTCACGGCGTGATTTTGCGTGTATGTTCACGTCGTGGTGATTTTGTGTGTATGTTCACGCCGTGTGATTTTGGCGTGTATGTTCACGCTGTGGTGATTTTGCGTGTATGTTCACGCGTGTGATTTTGCGTGTATGTCTACGGCGTGATTTTGCGTGTATGTTCACGTCGTGTGATTTTGTGTGTATGTTCACGCCGTGTGATTTTGGCGTGTATGTTCACGGCGTGGTGATTTTGGCGTGTATGTTCACGGCGTGTGATTTTGCGTATGTCACGCCGTGTGATTTTGTGTATGTTCACGCCGTGTGATTTTGGCGTGTATGTTCACGCCGTGTGATTTTGTGTGTATGTTCACGGCGTGTGATTTTGGCGTGTATGTTCACGCGTGTGATTTTGTGTGTATGTTCACGCCGTGTGATTTTGTGTGTATGTTCACGCCGTGTGATTTTGTGTGTATGTCTACGCTGGTGATTTTGTGTGTATGTTCACGCCGTGGTGATTTTGCGTGTATGTTCACGCGGTGATTTTGTGTGTATGTCACGCCGTGTGATTTTGGCGTGTATGTTCACGCCGGGTGATTTTGTGTGTATGTTCACGCTGTGTGATTTTGCGTGTATGTCACGCCGTGATTTTGTGTGTATGTTCACGCTCGTGTGATTTTGTGTGTATGTCTACGCCGTGTGATTTTTGTGTATGTTCACGCGGTGATTTTGTGTGTATGTTCACGCTGTGTGATTTTGCGTGTATGTTCACGCCGTGTGATTTTGTGTGTATGTTCACGCCGTGTGATTTTGCGTGTATGTCACGCCCGTGTGATTTTGTGTGTATGTTCTACGCCGTGTGATTTTGTGTGTATGTTCACGCTGTGTGATTTTGTGTGTGTATGTTCACGCCGGGTGATTTTGGCGTGTATGTCTACGCCCGTGTGATTTTGTGTGTATGTTCACGCCGTGTGATTTTGTGTGTATGTTCACGGCGTGATTTTGCGTGTATGTTCTAGGTCGTGGTGATTTTGCGGTATGTTCACGCCGTGTGATTTTGCGTGTATGTTCACGCTGCGTGTGATTTTGGCGTGTATGTTCACGTCGTGGATTTTGCGTGTATGTTCACGCCATGTGATTTTGCGTATGTTCACGCCGTGTGATTTTGCGTGTATGTCTACGCCGTGGTGATTTTGCGTGTATGTTCACGCTGTGGTGATTTTGCATGTATGTCTACGCTGTGATTTTGTGTTCCATTATGTGTGTGTGTGTGTCCACAATGTAAATGGATTTATAAACATACTAAATTATGTGTTTTTTATGTAAAATGCTAAATGTTTCTTGTGATGGATAGGTTTAGGGGCAGTGTGTGTGTGTGTGTGTGTGTGTGTGTGTGTGTGTGTGTGTGTGTGTCCACAATGTAAATGGATTTATGGAAACATACTAACATGTGTGTGTGTGTGTTTAGGGGCAGTGTGTGTGTGTGTGTGTGTGTGTGTGTGTGTGTGTGTGTGTGTGTGTGTGTGTGTGTGTGATTGGTAGGTTTAAGGGTAGGGGCAGTGTAGGTGGATAGAATGAAACGGCGTAGATAAACACGCAAAAAAAACGATTATGCGTCTTAGCACGCCAAAATGGCATATGAATTTGCGTGTCATACATACGCCATTTCATGAGATCAGTCTGAGCTGGTTTGAGCACGACCTGCTGCGAATCATATTGCTTTTAGTCATTTAGCAGACGCTTTTATCCAAAGCGACTTACAAATGAGAGTAATAGAAGCAACCAAGAACATTCAAGGGCAACAATATGCAAACGCTGTAATAAGTCTCATGTAATCTAGCACAGAACACATAGGACTTTATTTACTTTTATAAATAACAAACAGAAACGAATATAGTGATAAGTGCTATTCTTTATTGGTCAGGTGCTGCTGGAAAAGAAGTTTCTTAAGATGTTTTTTTGAAAATGGCTACAGACTCGGCTGCTCGAACTGAGACAGACAGGTCATTCCACCAGGTGACCCAGTCTGTTGTGATTGGTCTACTCTGCTCTGATTGGTCAGGTGGTCCAGTCTGTTGTGATTGGTCTACTCTGCTCTGATTGGTCAGATGGCTCAGTCAGTTGTGATTGGTCTACTCTGCTCTGATTGGTCAGATGGTCCAGTCTGTTGTGATTGGTCTACTCTGCTCTGATTGGTCAGATGGTCCAGTCTGTTGTGATTGGTCTACTCTGCTCTGATTGGTCAGATGGTCCAGTCTGTTGTGATTGGTCTACTCTGCTCTGATTGGTCAGATGGTCCAGTCTGTTGTGATTGGTCTACTCTGCTCTGATTGGTCAGATGGTCCAGTCTGTGTGATTGGTCTACTCTGCTCTGATTGGTCAGATGGTCCAGTCTGTTGTGATTGGTCTACTCTGATCTGATTGGTCAGATGGTCCAGTCTGTTGTGATTGGTCTACTCTGCTCTGATTGGTCAGATGGTCCAGTCTGTTGTGATTGGTCTACTCTGCTCTGATTGGTCAGATGGTCCAGTCTGTTGGGATTGGTCTACTCTGCTCTGATTGGTCAGATGGTCCAGTCTGTTGGGATTGGTCTACTCTGCTCTGATTGGTCAGATGGTCCAGTCTGTTGTGATGGTCTACTCTGCTCTGATTGGTCAGATGGTCCAGTCTGTTATGATTGGTCTACTCTGCTCTGATTGGTCAGATGGTCCAGTCTGTGATTGGTCTACTCTGCTCTGATTGGTCAGATGGCTCAGTCAGGTGTGATTGGTCTACTCTGCTCTGATTGGTCAGATGGTCCAGTCTGTTGTGATTGGTCTACTCTGCTCTGATTGGTCAGATGGCTCCAGTCAGTTGTGATTGGTCTACTCTGCTCTGATTGGTCAGATGGTCCAGTCAGTTGTGATTGGTCTACTCTGCTCTGATTGGTCAGATGGTCCAGTCTGTTGTGATTGGTCTACTCTGCTCTGATTGGTCAGATGGTCCAGTCTGTTGTGATTGGTCTACTCTGCTCTGATTGGTCAGATGGTCCAGTCTGTTGTGATTGGTCTACTCTGCTCTGATTGGTCAGATGGTCCAGTCTGTTGTGATTGGTCTACTCTGCTCTGATTGGTCAGATGGCTCAGTCTGTTGTGATTGGTCTACTCTGCTCTGATTGGTCAGATGGTCCAGTCTGTTGTGATTGGTCCTCTCTGCTCTGATTGGTCAGGTGGTCCAGTCTGTTGTGACTGGTCCACTCTGCTCTGATTGGTCAGATGGTCCAGTCTGTTGTGATTGGTCCACTCTGCTCTGATTGGTCAGATGGTCCAGTCTGTTGTGATTGGTCCACTCTGCTCTGATTGGTCAGATGGTCCAGTCTGTTGTGATTGGTCTACTCTGCTCTGATTGGTCAGATGGTCCAGTCTGTTGTGATTGGTCTACTCTGCTCTGATTGGTCAGATGGCTCCAGTCAGTTGTGATTGGTCCACTCTGCTCTGATTGGTCAGATGGCTCAGTCAGGTGTGATTGGTCTACTCTGCTCTGATTGGTCAGATGGTCCAGTCTGTTGTGATTGGTCCACTCTGCTCTGATTGGTCAGATGGCTCAGTCAGTTGTGATTGGTCTACTCTGCTCTGATTGGTCAGATGGTCCAGTCAGGTGATTGGTCCACTCTGCTCTGATTGGTCAGATGGTCCAGTCTGTTGTGATTGGTCTACTCTGCTCTGATTGGTCAGATGGCTCAGTCAGTTGTGATTGGTCCACTCTGCTCTGATTGGTCAGATGGCTCAGTCAGTTGTGATTGGTCTACTCTGCTCTGATTGGTCAGATGGCTCAGTCAGTTGTGATTGGTCCACTCTGCTCTGATTGGTCAGATGGCTCAGTCAGTTGTGATTGGTCTACTCTGCTCTGATTGGTCAGATGGTCCAGTCAGGTTGTGATTGGTCTACTCTGCTCTGATTGGTCAGATGGTCCAGTCAGGTGTGATTGATCTACTCTGCTCTGATTGGTCAGATGGCTCAGTCTGTTGTGATTGGTCTACTCTGCTCTGATTGGTCAGATGGTCCAGTCTGTTGTGATTGGTCTACTCTGCTCTGATTGGTCAGATGGCTCAGTCAGTTGTGATTGGTCTATTCTGCTCTGATTGGTCAGATGGCTCAGTCAGTTGTGATTGGTCTACTCTGCTCTGATTGGTCAGATGGCTCAGTCAGTTGTGATTGGTCTACTCTGCTCTGATTGGTCAGATGGCTCAGTCAGTTGTGATTGGTCCACTCTGCTCTGATTGGTCAGATGGCTCAGTCAGTTGTGATTGGTCTACTCTGCTCTGATTGGTCAGATGGTCCAGTCTGTTGTGATTGGTCCACTCTGCTCTGATTGGTCAGATGGCTCAGTCAGGTGTGATTGGTCTACTCTGCTCTGATTGGTCAGATGGTCCAGTCAGTTGTGATTGGTCTACTCTGCTCTGATTGGTCAGATGGTCCAGTCTGTTGTGATTGGTCCACTCTGCTCTGATTGGTCAGATGGTCCAGTCTGTTGTGATTGGTCTACTCTGCTCTGATTGGTCAGATGGTCCAGTCTGTTGTGATTGGTCCACTCTGCTCTGATTGGTCAGATGGTCCAGTCTGTTGTGATTGGTCTACTCTGCTCTGATTGGTCAGATGGTCCAGTCTGTTGTGATTGGTCCACTCTGCTCTGATTGGTCAGGTGGCTCCAGTCTGCTGTGATTGGTCTAACTTGTTACAGTGTTTGATGTTAAAGACCATCAAAATATGCTGTTTTATTTTTGTGGACCTCAGGTAAGTTCCTCTAGTTTGCGTGTGTAGTTTATGTTCTCTAGCGTTTCTGTTTAAAGATCTTCATTCTGAAGGTGGTTAGCAAATGTTTTTGTTTATAGAGGATGATGTTGACCCAGTTTTTTTTTACTTTATAGCACATACAAATCACAGATATAACTGTCTTTATGAAACAGAGAAATATTCCCAACTTCTGAGCGGTATATCATCAGTACAGCTGGCGTCCCACAGAAGCCCAGCGTCCGGCTGAGAGAGGTGTCATTCACGCCCGTCACTTGTGATCCGACAGAGAGAGACAGATCATATTAGCTGGCTTTCTCTGCACAGAAATGCTAATTAGCTTGAAAATAGGATTGGTGTTAAAACTGAGGCCTTTTCATTTCCCAGCTATTTTTCCCATGAGAAAACAACGTCATGTGCTGTAAAAATCGGGAGAATAATAAACATTACATTAGTTAACATGAACTAACAATGAACAATCCTATACAGTATTTATAAATCTTTATGAATTTTAATCTCAACATTTACTAAAACATTTTAACATCACATATTGTAACATAAGGTAATGAACTGTATACTAAAACATGACAAATGAGCAATGCTGTGAAGCTATATTGCCATTGTTAGTTCATGTTAATTAATAAAACCTTCTTGTGAAGTCTTATCAAATATCCATGGTTATCCGGTCATTGGAGATGCTTAGGAAAGATGAGCAGCGTAATCAGGTTCTGTGGCCCAGGAGTTTTGATAAGTGGCCCAAAGATGATTATCCAGGCCTCTCTGATGATTTTATGCAGCTTTATGATGTTTAATAACGTGTGTCACGTTTACTGCTGGAATGTTTCAGTCACATGTTCATTATCATACACAATACATGACTTTTGTGTATTACAACCTAAATCAATGTTCATGTTTGGAGTAATATAAAATATTAATATATATTAAAGGAACACTCCAGCGTTTTTAGAAATAGGGCTTATTCAACTTCTTTCCTACATTTTGATATGTGGGCAAATGCATTTTTGTCTCAGTGCATGCATTGTTTTAGTTTGGGGTCACCGCTAGCTTAGCTTAGCATAATGAATGGAATCCTATGTTGCCAGCTAGCATGTCCAGAGTAAGTGATCCACAAAAACCCTACCTAATTACTTCTTGTGGCCTGCGTATTCACAATGAATACATATAGTACAAATTATCACGCAAAATCCCATGGGAGAGTCTGGGTTTGGTGGTCGCCAGGAAACGGGACTTGCCTGACTGCATTGTGCCAAGTGTAAAGTTTGGTGGAGGGGGGATTATGGGGTGGGGTTGTTTTTCAGGGGTTGGGCCCTTAGTTCCAGTGAAAGGAACTCTTAATGCTTCACCAAGACATTTTTGGACAATTTCATGCTCCCAACTTTGTGGGATCAGTTTGGGGACGGCCCCTTCCTGTCCCAACATGACTGCGCTCCAGTGCACAAAGCGCCGCTCCATAAAGACATGGATGAGCGAGTTTGGTGTGGAGGAACTGGACTGGCCTGCACAGAGTCCTGACCTCATCCCGATAGAACACCTTTGGGATGAATTAGAGCGGAGACTGCGAGCCAGGCCTTCCCGTCCAACATCAGTGCCTGACCTCACAAATGTGCTTCTAGAAGAATTCCCATAAACACACTCCTAAACCTTGAGGAAAGCCTTCCCAGAAGAGCTGAAGCTGTTAGAGCTGCAAAGGTGGGCCGACTCCATATTAAACCCTACGGATCAAGAATGGGATGTGCATGTAAAGGCAGGCATTCCAAAACGTATAGTGTATATTCAGTATATATAGAAACATTTCCTTATATAATGTATATCTTCACAAGATTTTGCTTGCTTCTGGGGACAAACACAAAAGCATTTCAATAGGGAATACATATATTAGTACAGTATATATGCTGCTTATACAATATATATATATATATATATATATATATATATATATATATATATATATATATATATATATTTTACTATTAAAAGTCTGAGTAAAAAATAGTGATTCTCCAGCCTTACGTCACACCTGTGAAGCATCATCAACAGACGATATATCTATAAAACATAATATAAGCTGAAAGCTTACAAAACTTTCACATTAGGTCAAGTCAACAAACTTTCCTTTTAGAGTCAAAGGCTTATAAATCACAAAACTACTTCATCTGAAACATTAATAATCCTGATGTTTTACTCACAATTATTAATCTGTAGTGTTCAGGTCGCAGTATTAATATCCGTCTGATGTCACTCGCTCTTCTGCGGAGGGCGGCCAACTCTCCAATCACAGCTAATGAGTCTCGATCAGCGAGAGCACGGCCTTCATCCTGCGGTCAGTGATGAAGAAACGCTCGTGATTGAGCAGATGGGCGGCGGAAAATTACATTTAGGTTCTGTGTGGAGCGAGACCGATGTTCACTTGTGCTGGACGTCCATTAGGTGTGAAACACTGAGAGCGTGACGCTTGATCCCAGATCCCAGACGCTGGTGTGAAATCAAACACAACCTTCAGCTCAACGGACGCTAGACAACATTAAACACACACACAAGCTAGAGGAGCTTAGCTGAGAGAAAACCTGAGGTCCACAGGAGTATGGAAACTCAAACACGCAGACGATGATGGTTTTCGACATCAACAGTGAAGGAGAATCTGCACGTCACCTTCCAGAGATTTGTTCCTGTTCTGTCTCTGTTCTGTATTTGATTTAGTCAAATATTATAGAATATTTCAGACATTTATCATCTTATTTACACTGTGCAAATAGCGATATATGCTGTTAAAAAACCATGTACAGGGGATGAAACTATTATTTTATGAATCCAGAAGCGAAATGAAGCTGAAACACAAAACATAAATATCAGATGAAAACTCAAACCTTAACTGAAATTAAGCCTTATGGAAATATGTTTATAAGGAAATCTTGTAACAAGCATATATTTAATTAAAATGCTAACTTTAAATATTAATGAATCAATAATAACAAATACTATAATAAAAATGGAGCTGAAATAAAATAAAGCATAAATATGAAAAACTTTAAATGTAAAATAGAAGCACTGTTTCAGTACTAAAATTACAAAAATGTTTAAAAATTAAATGTTAAAAATTAATAATGACAAAAGCACATATTGAAATTACTAAAACCTAAACGAATTCATTTATTAAATAAAAATCTGAACATTTAAAAATAAATGCTGATTCAAACTATTAATAAATCTAAATCAAAATAATATTACAAAAATGAAAATGACAAAAGCACGTAACAAAAATTATTATTTACTAAATTAAAAAATAAAAGCTCATTCAAAATATGAAAACATAAATATGAACAAATACAATAATGTAAATGAAGCTTAAATAAAGAAACACAAATATTTGATTAAATGTAAAGTAGACGGCAACAAATCAAAATAAAATAAGTTTAAAAGTACTAAAATTACTAAAATGTGATATATATATATATAAAACAATCACAAAAGCACATAATAAAATTACTAAAACCTAAACTAAAATAAAAATAAAGAAACAACATTTAAAAAGTCTAACTATTAATAAAAATAATAACAAACCAAAACAACAAATTAAAGCTATGAATAAATATCTAAATAAAACTGACAAAAGCATTTGACAAAATTACTAAAACGACTAATTGCTCAATTTAAAAGCTGAACGTTTAAACATAAAACATAATTCAAACTATTAATAAATAGATATGAACAAATGCCATAATGTAAATTAAGCCTTTTATGATGTAATGTAGAAATGTTGCTATGGCAACAAACCAAAATAAAATAAGTTTAAGTACTAAAATTACTAAAACTGAAATTAAAATGACAGAAATGTTTAAAACACAACTAATAGTGACAAAAGCACATAACAAAATTGCTCAAATTAATAAAAATTAAAAATAAAATAAACGTAAAAATAAAAGTGATTTCAAAATATGAATAAATAAGAAATATTAACAAATACTATACACTTCCGGGCATATTGTACTGTATTGTATATCATTTTTGTAATTCTAGTACTGATTTTATGTTAGTTGCCATGGGAACATTTAATAGTTATGCTTTCTTTTATATTGTATACAGTGTATATAAATGAAAATAAGAGGATAAAAGATTTTTCCCGGTGTCTCTCCTGATGTGGAATCATGGGGAAAATGACACGTGTCATCATCAGTCGTCTGGAGATCAGCGGGGTCGATGGGAACGATGTTACGTTACCCATGGTGCTTTTCAAGGGGAGCGTAATTGGAGGCGATTGTGATTGTGACGGATGATCCGGCGGAGCATTCCTGACCCCTGATGATGTGTGGCCACATTCACAGATGTTCTCCATCACGAGTCCGGCGCTCCACCTACAGCTTCTGCTCTTCATCCTCACTGACTCCTTCACGCGTTTGCATTGATGTATTCTGACATGCTAAAGCAGAACCACTGGAGACCCGAGATCGTTATTAGAGCTGGCCAAACACCAGCAGATCTGTGCAGTTATTCAGCTTTATCTCCTCCAGAGCCGGGTCCTTTCTGACGGAGACCGCTTACGGTTTACGACAAACGTTTCAACAATAAGACTTAGAGCATTAAAGCTGTCGCTAGCAAAGCTTCATGACTGTCAAAATGCTAACAACATGCTTGCATCATGGTTTAACATATTGCTATCATGAATAAGCATTTTGCTAACATGTTTTAACATTTTGCTAACATGTTTTAACATTTTGCTAACATGTTTTAGCATTTTGCTAACATGTTTTAACATTTTGCTAACATGTTTTAACATTTTGATAACATGTTTTATCATTTTGCTAACATGTTTTAACATTTTGCTAACATGTTTTAACATTTTGATAACATGTTTTAACATTTTGATAACATGTTTTAACATTTTGCTAACATGTTTTAACATTTTGCTAACATGTTTTAGCATTTTGCTAACATGTTTTAGCATTTTGCTAACATGTTTTAACATTTTGCTAACATGTTTTAACATTTTGCTAACATGTTTTAGCATTTTGCTAACATGTTTTAACATTTGATAACATGTTTTAACATTTTGATAACATGTTTTAACATTTTGCTAACATGTTTTAACATTTTGCTAACATGTTTTAGCATTTTGCTAACATGTTTTAACATTTGATAACATGTTTTAACATTTTGATAACATGTTTTAACATTTTGCTAACATGTTTTAACATTTTGCTAACATGTTTTAACATTTTGCTAACATGTTTTAACATTTTGCTAACATGTTTTAACATTTGATAACATGTTTTAACATTTTGATAACATGTTTTAACATTTTGCTAACATGTTTTAACATTTTGCTAACATGTTTTAGCATTTTGCTAACATGTTTTAACATTTGATAACATGTTTTAACATTTTGATAACATGTTTTAGCATGTTGCTAAAACATTTTTAAATTTTGCTAACATGTTTTAACATTTTGCTAACATGTTTAAGCATTTTGCTAACATGTTTTAACATTTTGCTAACATGTTTAAGCATTTTGCTAACATGTTTTAACATTTTGCTAACATGTTTTAGCATTTACGCTAACATGTTTTAGCATTTTCTATCATGAATAAGCATTATTGCTAACATGTTTTAACATTTTGATAACATGTTTTAGCATTTTGCTAACATGTTTTAGCATTTTGCTAACATGTTTTAGCATTTTGATAACATGTTTTAGCATTTTGATAACATGTTTTAGCATTTTGATAACATGTTTTAGCATTTTGCTAACATGTTTTAGCATTTTGATAACATGTTTTAGCATTTTGCTAACATGTTTTACCATTTTGCTAACATGTTTTAACATTTTGCTAACATGTTTTAACATTTTGCTAACATGTTTTAGCATTTTGCTAACATTTTTAGCATTTTGCTAACATGTTTTAACATTTTGCTAACATGTTTTAGCATTTTGCTAACATGTTTTAGCATTTTGTTAGCATTATTTTACATTTTTGTTGATCAAATTTTTTCATGAATTAGCATGATCTAACAAATTTGCTATCATTGCAATTCAAAATAATGCTAGCAGCATGCTTAGTCATGACAGAAACATGTTAAATCATGATTACAACATGCTTAAAGATGCTGAAACATGTTGCCAAATGTAAAATCAGATCATGATAGCAAAACATGTTAATTAATGCTAAGAATGCAACATGGTAATTCATGTTAACAACATGCAAATTAATGCTAGAAAAATGCTAACTTATGATAACAATATGCTAATTTATACTATAAATGTGTCAACATGTTAACAAAATGCTAAATCATGTTAGTAACTTGTTAATTCATGTTAACAGTCTGTTAAAAATGGTAACATGTTAAATCACGCAAGTGACATGCTAATGTATGTTAACAACATTCTAGCAAAATGCAAAGTTATGGTACCAGCATGTTAAAAATGCTAATTCATGCTAACATTGAAAAATACTAAACATGATCATTAATGTTAGTCACATGTTAAAACATGCTATCAAAATGTTAATTAATGCTAACAATGGGCTAAAACATGCTAGCAACATGATCATTAATGTTAGTAACATGTTAAAAATGCTATCAAAATGCTAATTGATGCTATCAATGGGCTAAAACATGCTAGCAACATGATCATTAATGTTAGTAACATGTTAAAACATGTTATCAACATGCTAATTGATGCTATCAATGGCTAAAACATGCTAGCAACATGATAATTAATGTTAATAACATGTAAAATCATGCTAACAACATGGTAATTGATGCTATCAAAGGGTTAAAAATGTTAGCAACATGATCATTAATGTTAGTAACATGTTAAAACATGCTATCAACATGCTAATTGATGCTATCAAAGGGTTAAAAATGTTATCAACGTGATAATTAATGTTAGTAACATGTTAAAAATGCTTTCAACATGCTAATTGATGCTATCAAAGGGTTAAAAAGGCTAGCAACTTGATCATTAATGTTAGTAACATGTTTAAAACATGCTATCAACATGCTAATTGATGCTGTCAATGTGCTAAAACATGCTAGCAATGAGTTAAAACATCCTAACAAAACATGCTAATTAATGCTAACAATGTCTTTCTCTTTCCACTTCACTACATTTAAACCCTATAAAACTTTTATACGGCTTTGTCAAGCCAACATCAAAGTCTGTCCCAGTAAATATGGCGATGTGTTTTGGCTGCTTATTGACGACATGCATATCAAATTTGCTACAGATTAAGTGAAAAAACCTTGAACTAGTTCACAAATGTGAAAATGTAGGAAAGATCCAAGGTGAAAATTAATTGGAAATAAGGGCTTTCTGTTATTCAGTTTCAGTAAAACTAATTAACTCTAAACACCTGCAAAAGATTCCTGAGGCTTTTAAAAACTCCCAGCCTGGTTCATTACTCAAAACCGCAATCATGGGTAAGACTGCCGACCTGACTGCTGTCCAGAAGGCCATCATTGACCCCTCAAGCGTGAGGGTAAGTGTCACGACTGCTCTGAGACAGAGGGTTGAAGATCCAAACGCAGCTTTATTTGAGGGTAATCCACAATCGTAGTCAGAAAACAGGCAGAAGGTCAAACACAAGCAATCAGTCCAATCAAGCAAACAAAACAGAGGAGACAGGCAAAAGGGTAATCCACGGAGAAGGCAAGAAATCCAAGACCAAGAGACATGAAACCAGGGTAAACGCTCAGAAATGCAGTGAAACACTAAACAAGACTTCGCAGTGACTGACAGAGTGAACATGGTTTTTATAGTGTGAGCTAACAAGGTAATGGGGTGCAGGTGGATGTAATCAATGAGTGATGATGAGTCCGGGCAAAGGATTATGGGAGATGTAGTCTATGGTAGAATGACAGTCCGGGTTGGGGTGCAATGTAGATTGTTTCAAAGCAGCTTTACAGTGTTAAACAGGAAAATAATGCAGCATAATTTTATTCAGCTGTATAGCCATTCTAAAAAATAAAAATAAAAATAAAAAACCCTGATGTCATCAGTTCATTTCAATTATCATACAGTGACATTGTGGGCTTTAGATCAATAATTAGATCAGTAATTTAGTTTAAATGGTTAATTTAGTTTATTAATTAGATATATTTCGATGTTTCGTTTTAAAAATGTAGTGTCCCCAACTGAGCACGCCAAGCCAGAGGCGACAGTGGCAAGGAAACCCAAACCCCATCAGGAGACCTAATGGAGAAAAATAAACCTTGGAGAAACCAGGCTCAAACAGTGTTTTAATTTCACAGCGGTGACAAACAATGCCGAAGTTTAGGGCAAACATAATCGTTAGCTGAGCGTCTGGAGCGTCACGGAAGGATCGGTTTTTGGTAAAGTTCCCGTTTTTTTTCTCAGTACTTCGGACAGCAGCCATTCTAATCGCTGCAACTAATGCTGCGTTCGAGTCAGGTAAGCAGAGCACAGGTCTGAGATGATGTAGCAGGATATGTGTAAAATACAAAGTTTCAGCTATTGTTATCTTTCCAACTGAACTTTACAATTTTTTTGTAGGATTCTGTTCTTTTACTCAAGTAGGCCTACAGCATGTCCACCACTACACATTTGGCAGTAGATCGTCTGGTGTTTTGTTTTGTTTTGTTTTTTCTCCTTTTTTCCTTCTTCTTCTGCTGAATCATTTTTTATTTAGATTATAGTCAAGTACAGCCATGGCCAAAAGTTTTGAGAATGAGACAAATATAAATTTTTAAAAAGTCTGCTGCTTCAGTCAATCAATCAATCAATCAACTTTCTTTATATAGCGCTTTTACAATGACGATTGTTTCAAAGCAGCTTCACAGTGTTAAACAGGACAACATTGCAACAAAATTTGATTTGGCTAGTTTAATTTGGATAGTTTATAGAATTATATATGACCAAATTAATAAATTCTATTTGTATATTTAGTTGAGTAACTTGGATCATAATTTGAGTGTCCCCAACTGAGCAAGCCAAGCCAAAGGCGACAGTGGCAAGGAACCAAAACTCCAGTGAAGCAGTCATTTCTGCAAAAGGATTCCCCACCAAGTATTGAGTGCATAACTGAACATAATTATTTGAAGGTTGACTTTTTTGTATTAAAAACACTTTTCTTTTATTGGTCGGAAGAAATATGCTAATTTTTTTAGCTGTATGCCAAAATCATCAGTATTAAAACAAAAAAAGACCTGAAATATTTCAGTTGGTGTGCAATGAATCTAAAATATATGAAAGTTTAATTTTTATCATTACATTATGGAAAATAATGAACTTTTATCACAATATGCTAATTGTTTGAGAAGGACCTGTATATATTCACACAGAGAACAGCTGATCTACACTTCGAGGAATATGATCTAATAAATACAGCTTTGGTGAGCAGAAGAGACTCTTTCAAAAATCATAATTATTCCAAACTTTTGATGGGTAGTTCAGCTGCAGAAGGGCTGGTATTGTCTGCTTCTTCTCGGTGGCCGAGCTTGAGGGAAAAATTGAATTGGCACATTGTAAATTCGTTTAATCCAGGCCAAAGTATTATCTGGTTTAGTCTCAAAGCCAGTTTGTGGATTTTCTCCAGTTTGAGGCCTCGGTCGTCTTAGTCGCGTCCACTGGGAGAGATCGAGCGAAATCCTGCCATGGATCCGAGCAGCGTGTGACGGAATGGGTGGAGGATAAATAATAGAGCAGATGAACGAGTGAAAATCATCTGGACTCGTGATTAATGAGCTTCTGCTCATCCAAAATGGTGTTTTATTAGCTAATGGATTAGAGGTCCAGTCCTGCGGTGCTGGTCCACTTGCATATTGATGATTTTCTCCACGTGCTCACTCATATTGTAGCATATGGCTTTATGATGGAGTGCTGTGATCATCTGAATGGGAACGTTTCCCATTGAACTCGTTCTACATATCAAATGATTTCTAGCCGCGATTAATATCACCCGTGAGGATATTCCTCTCTGATGGTCCAAACACACCCGTTAGCTGATCAGATTCAGTGTGACACTGAGAGTTACCTGTGCCATACATTATTAAACACTAGGGAATTAAAGTGATAAAACTGGATTATAATAATGTGCTGTAATTCAGATTTCTGGTAAAAAATAAATTATGGAAATATAACTTTCAGAAATGAGTATTTCTACAGTGAAGATTGGAACTGCCTTTCTGTCTGTCTGTCTGTCTTTCTGTCTGTCTGTCTGTCTGTCTATCTGTCTATCTGTTTGTCTATCTATCTTTCTGTCTGTCTATCTGTCTGTCTGTCTGTCTGTCAATCTATCTTTCTGTCTGTCTGTCTGTCTGTCTGTCTGTCTGTCTGTCTATCTATCTATCTATCTATCTATCTATCTATCTATCTATCTATCTATCTATCTATCTATCTATCTATCTATCTATCTATCTATATTTCTGTCTGTCTGTCTGTCTGTCTGTCTATCTATCTTTCTATCTGTCTGTCTGTCTGTCTTTCTGTCTATCTGTCTATCTATCTATCTATCTATCTATCTATATATCTATCTATCTATCTATCTATCTATCTATCTATCTATCTATCTATCTATCTATCTATCTATCTATCTATATTTCTGTCTGTCTGTCTGTCTGTCTATCTATCTTTCTGTCTGTCTGTCTATCTATCTGTCTGTCTGTCTGTCTGTCTGTCTGTCTGTCTATCTATCTTTCTGTCTGTCTATCTGTCTATGTATCTATCTATCTTTCTGTCTGTCTGTCTGTCTATCTATCTTTCTGTCTGTCTGTCTATCTATCTATCATTCTGTCTGTCTGTCTGTCTGTCTGTCTATCTATCTTTCTGTCTATCTGTCTGTCTATCTATCTTTCTGTCTGTCTATCTATCTATCTATCTTTCTGTCTGTCTGTCTATCTGTCTATAAGTCTGTCTGTCTATCTATCTTTCTGTCTGTCTGTCTGTCTGTCTATCTGTCTGTATTTCTGTAAAACATTAACAAACATTAACAAACTTTCAAACAAAAGGTTTGTTAAACATTAAAGGCTCTGTAATGCCAACATTTAATAGTGTAAAAATATATTTTTATGAACTTTGCTTCCCAGAAACTTTGCAGATCATCTGATCAGAATTGATTCACATAGCAGTTTATTAAAGTGTGAGGATGAATTAGTTCAGATGTCCTTCATTACGTCCTGCTCGTTCAAAGTAAGACACTGCACACTCACAGAGAGCAATGGGACTGTGCTTTAGATCCGAGATAATGTTTCTGTTGGGTTAATTATACGTCCATAGAGCAAGTAGAAGTGCAGCAGTAATGGAAAATCATTCGTCTGTATTGTAATGCAGATGCTTAGGGCGCTCGTCTTTAAACTGAGTTCTGAGGCTCCACAAAAGTGCCAGCGTCCCATCGATCTTACGCAGAGGAAAATAAATAGCGGGGCCGCGGCAACTCTCTATTTTAGTTGTTTTGACAGAGACGACATGCAGGAAAACATGCCTTTTTAATGGAATGGGTTTATCTTCCTGTGCGTTTGCAGCGCTCTCTGCCTGAGTGCACTGTATTGGATTATTGGAGAGACGTGTGTGTGTGTGTGGTTGTTAGTGAGTGTGTGTGTGTGTGTGTGTGTGTGTGTATGTGTGTGTGGTTGTTAGTGAGTGTGTGTGTGTGTGTGTGTGTGTGTGTGTGTGTGTGTGTGTGTGTGTGTGTGTGTGAGACAGAGAAAGTGTGAGTGTGTGTGTGTGTGTGTGTGTGTGTGTGTGTGTGTGTGTGTGTGTGTGTGTGTGAGTGAGACAGAGAAAGTTTGTGTGTGTGAGTGTGTACGTGTGAATGTGTCAAGTCACCTTTATTTATATAGTGCTTTTTACAAAGCAGCTTCACAGTGTTAGATAATGCAACAGAGTTTGATTGGGCCGTACAGCCGCTCTGGAGAAACGGTGATGTCATCAGCTCAGTTCAGTTCTCATACAGTGTCATTGCGGGCAGATCTCTGATATAGTTTAATATTTAGTGTGTGTTAGTGTGTGTGTGTGTGTGGTCATGTTTTTGTGAAATATCAGGACACAAATGTGTATAATGACATGGGTATGACACAGGTATTACAAAAAGAGGGTGAAATATGAGGACGTTCCCCATGTCCTCACTTTTCAAAATGCTTATAAATCACACAGGATGAGGTTTTTATCACAGAAAGTAAACTGTGCAGTCTCCTGTGATGGGTAGTGTGTGTGTGTGTGTGTGTGTGTGTGTGTGTGTGTGTGTGTGTGTGTGTGTGTGTGTGTGTGTGTGTGTGTGTGTGTGTGATGGGTAGGTTTAGGGGCAGGGGCAGTGTAGGGGGATAGAAAATACGGTTTGTACGGTATAAAAACCATTACGCCTATGGAATGTCCCCATAAAACATGGAAACACAACATGTGTGTGTGTTTGTGTGTGTGTGAAATCCCCACATTTCACAAAAACAAACGTGTGTGTGTATGCGTGTGCATCTGTGTGTGTGAGGTATGTGCCTCTGCTCTGAATATTAGCCTCAGTAATGGCAGGTATTATCTCTGTCTGCTGCTGGATTCTGTGTTCCCCGTCTCTCTTCACTGGAGATGCTGCTAATTGATAAGCAGGATAAACACATTTACAATTCCGATGGCAAAAGGCCAGTGTCTCATTTCCATAAGAGTGCAAGAGAAGAAAACATCTGGAGCTACTGCAGATGCGGTGACGAGCTTCATGACAATGAAATCTGAGGGAATAATATCTAATATTAATGCAAACTATCTTTTGACCTCACACCTGTACGGTTTGGGTCAGCGGTCAGTGACGTGTGAAATCACAGAACTTTCTCAATATATTCTTGCAGATCTGTTTGTCATCGTTAGAATACACAAGGTTAAATCTATTGTGAACAATCCATTTGTTTAGTTTTATTGTTTACAGCAATGCATTCTGGGATTACTTTTCGAAACAGTACACAACAAATAAGGTGAAACTCTGGTAGTGTGTGCCGCACATGTCCAGCATGTTTAGGCCGCATTAGTGTGTGTGTGTGTGATGTGTGTTGTTCTTCAGACGGTTTACTGCAGAGGAATGTTCGAATGTGACACGGCCCACACGGTTTCCAAGGATACAGTTCTCGAGAAGAGAGCCGATAACAAACCTCCATCTGTTCCGCTGTATTCATCACACATGCCCACGACCCATTTCCCCCAAAACTTCATCTGCCAACTCGCAGTTCATTAGTGAATACTGCAAGCATCAGTTAAAACTTCTCTACACACTACACTGTGCTGCATCATTAATCATTGTCTCTTCCAGAGCGCTCGGCTTCTGCCTGCCAGAGATCATCACAAACCCACTGGACGGTTTTACCGCTACGATCCTCATTATTCAGGGGCTGGAAACCCGTATGCCACAGCCAAACGTTTCCTTAAACCGGTCCTGTATGGAGTTCTGCCACAGGCCTGCTAATGGATCATCTTAGAGGAGCTGCAGGTGGGCGGCTGTTCAACAGCGTTTACACTCATACAAAACACCTTCATGTTTTATTTCATCACAAATTGTAACTATATTATTGTAGAGTTATTTATAGAAAGTTTTAAATATTAGTATGTCCAATTTTTTCCACATGCATACGGTATGATCACAAAACGATATTTACAGTATTGTTCAAAATAATAGCAGTACAATGTGACTAACCAGAATAATCGAGGTTTTTAGTATATTTTTTATTGCTACGTGGCAAACAAGTTACCAGTAGGTTCAGTAGATTCTCAGAAAACAAACAAGACCCAGCATTCATGATATGCACGCTCTTAAGGCTGTGCAATTGGGGTATTAGTTGAATTAGTTGAAAGGGGTGTGTTCAAAAAAATAGCAGTGTGGCATTCAATCACTAAGGTCATCAATTTTGTGAAGAAACAGGTGTGAATCAGGTGGCCCCTATTTAAGGATGAAGCCAACACTTGTTGAACATGCATTTGAAAGCTGAGGAAAATGGGTCGTTCAAGACATTGTTCAGAAGAACAGCGTACTTTGATTAAAAAGTTGATTGGAGAGGGGAAAACCTATAAAGAGGTGCAAAAAATGATAGGCTGTTCAGCTAAAATGATCTCCAATGCCTTAAAATGGAGAGCAAAACCAGAGAGACGTGGAAGAAAACGGAAGACAGCCATCAAAATGGATAGAAGAATAACCAGAATGGCAAAGGCTCAGCCAATGATCACCTCCAGGATGATCAAAGACAGTCTGGAGTTACCTGTAAGTACTGTGACAGTTAGAAGACGTCTGTGTGAAGCTAATCTATTTTCAAGAATCCCGCAAAGTCTCTCTGTTAAAAAAGGCATGTGCAGAAGAGGTTACAATTTGCCAAAGAACACATCAACTGGCCTAAAGAGAAATGGAGGAGCATTTTGTGGACTGATGAGAGTAAAATTGTTCTTTTTGGGTCCAAGGGCCACAGGCAGTTTGTGAGACGACCCCAAACTCTGAATTCAAGCCACAGTACACAGTGAAGACAGTGAAGCATGGAGGTGCAAGCATCATGATATGGGCATGTTTCTCCTACTATGGTGTTGGGCCTATTTATCGCATACCAGGGATCATGGATCAGTTTGCATATGTTAAAATACTTGAAGAGGTCATGTTGCCCTATGCTGAAGAGGACATGCCCTTGAAATGGTTGTTTCAACAAGACAATGACCCAAAACACACTAGTAAACGGGCAAAGTCTTGGTTCCAAACCAACAAAATTAATGTTATGGTGTGGCCAGCCCAATCTCCAGACCTTAATCCAATTGAGAACTTGTGGGCTGATATCAAAAATGCTGTTTCTGAAGCAAAACCAAGAAATGTGAATGAATTGTGGAATGTTGTTAAAGAATCATGGAGTGGAATAACAGCTGAGAGGTGCCACAAGTTGGTTGACTCCATGCCACACAGATGTCAAGCAGTTTTAAAAAACTGTGGTCATACAACTAAATATTAGTTTAGTGATTCACAGGATTGCTAAATCCCAGGAAAAAAAAAGTTTGTACAAAATAGTTTTGAGTTTGTACAGTCAAAGGTAGACACTGCTATTTTTTTGAACACACCCCTTTCAACTAATTGCCCAATTGCACAGCCTTAAGAGCGTGCATATCATGAATGCTGGGTCTCATTTGTTTTCTGAGAATCTACTGAACCTACTGGTAACTTGTTTGCCACGTAGCAATAAAAAATATACTAAAAACCTCGATTATTTTGGTTAGTCACATTGTACTGCTATTATTTTGAACAATACTGTAGCAAATATCAAGTGCTTGATGTTTTTTTTTGTTGCAAATTGTATCACATATTGTAACCCTATTATCCGACAGTTCTTAATATAAAGTTTGATATATTAGTGTCCAACTTTACGATAATATAGTTACAATTAGCGATTAAATAAAAAAAGTGACAGCTGAGATTTGCTATATAGTATAAATCCCTTTACTACAGTTCTTCAATAACCAGCAGCCATATCACCCTGAAGCCCAAGACTGGTAAGCTAAGCCGGGCTGAGTCCTGGTCAGTATCTGGGTGGGAGACTCCTGGGAAAACTAGGTGTTAGTGAGGCCAGCAGGGGGCGCTCACCCTGTGGTCAGTGTGGGTCCTAACACCCCAGTGTAGTGATGAACAAGCACCGTCCTTCAGATGAGACGTTAAACTGAGGTCCTGACTCTCTGTGGTCATTAAAAATCCCAGGATGTCCTTTGATAAAGAGTAGGGGTGTAACCCCGGCATCACGGCCAAATCTGCCCATTGGCCTCTGTGCATCATGGCCTCCTAATCATCCCAATAAATATATATATATACACGATTGGCTTCATCCCTCGGTCTCCTCTCCACCATCAGCTGGTGTGTGTGCTGGGCGTCCTGGAGCAATATGGCTGCCGTCGCATCATCAGGCGGTGCTGAGGAGATTCACCCCTTCCGTATGTAAAGCCTAGAAAAGCGCTATATAAATGTAACAAATTATTAGAGTTCAATATAAATTTGTCCAAATGTAGCCGTATACACACAGCATGTTCACTTAAAGCAATGTATACTATATAGCAAATCACATCTGTGGATTTTTTATTTCATTGCTTATTGTATCTATATTATCATACAGCTCTTTATATAAAATTGGATATACACTCACCTAAAGGATTATTAGAAACACCTGTTCAATTTCTCATGAATGCAATTATCTAATCAACCAATCCATGGCAGCTGCTTCAATGCATTTAGGGTGTGGTCCTGGTCAAGACAATCTCCTGAACTCCAAACTGAATGTCAGAATGGGAAAGAAAGGGGATTTAAGACATTTTGAGCGTGGCATGGTTGTTGGTGCCAGACGGGCCGGTCTGAGTATTTCACAATCTGCTCAGTTACTGGGATTTTCACACACAACCATTTCTAGGGTTTACAAAGAATGGTGTGAAAAGGGAAAAACATCCAGTATGCGGCAGTCCTGTGGGAGAAAATGCCTTGTTGATGCTAGAGGTCAGAGGAGAATGGGCCGACTGATTCAAGCTGATAGAAGAGCAACTTTGACTGAAATAACCACTCGTTACAACCGAGGTATGCAGCAAAGCATTTGTGAAGCCACAACACACACAACCTTGAGGCGGATGGGCTACAACAGCAGAAGACCCCACCGGGTACCACTCATCTCCACTACAAATAGGAAAAAGAAGCTACAATTTGCAACAAAATTGGTCAGTTGAAGACTGGAAAAATGTTGCCTGGTCTGATGAGTCTGGATTTCTGTTGAGACATTCAGATGGTAGAGTCAGAATTTGGCGTAAACAGAATGAGAACATGGATCCATCATGCCTTGTTTTCACTGTGCAGGCTGGTGGTGGTGTAATGGTGTGGGGATGTTTTCACTGTGCAGGCTGGTGGTGGTGGTGTAATGGTGTGGGGGTGTTTTCACTGTGCAGGCTGGTGGTGGTGGTGTAATGGTGTGGGGATGTTTTCACTGTGCAGGCTGGTGGTGGTGGTGTAATGGTGTGGGGGATGTTTTCACTGTGCAGGCTGGTGGTGGTGGTGGTGTAATGGTGTGGGGGATGTTTTCACTGTGCAGGCTGGTGGTGGTGGTGTAATGGTGTGGGGGATGTTTTCTTGGCACACTTTAGGCCCCTTAGTGCCAATTGGGCATGGTTTAAATGCCACGGCCTACCTGAGCATTGTTTCTGACCATGTCCATCCCTTTATGACCACCATGTGCCCATCCTCTGATGGCTACTTCCAGCAGGATAATGCTCCATGTCTCAAAGCTCCAATCATTTCATATTGGTTTCTTGAACATGACAATGAGTTCACTGAACTAAAATGGCCCCCACAGTCACCAGATCTCAACCCAATAGAGCATCTTTGGGATGTGGTGGAACGGGAGCTTCGTGCCCTGGATGTGCATCCCACAAATCTCCATCAACTGCAAGATGCTATCCTATCAATATGGGCCAACATTTCTAAAGAATGCTTTCAGCACCTTGTTGAATCAATGCCACGTAGAATTAAGGCAGTTCTGAAGGTGAAAGGGGGTCAAACACAGTATTAGTGTGTGTTCCTAATAATCCTTTAGGTGAGTGTATAAAGTATGTCCAAAGTAAAGTGATGTATACTGCGGTTACGTACTGATCCGAGACCCAAATGCAGCTTTATTAGAATAATCCAGAATCATAATCATAGAACAGACAAGAGGTCAAACACACGGGCAAACAATCCGAATGAGCAACAGGGCGGAAAACACAGGCAAAGGGGTAATCCGGAAAACATGCAGCGAATCAAAGACCAAGACACAGGAAACCAGGATAACGCTCGGAAATGCAGTGTAAAGCCCTACTTTGTGAGTCATTGTTTATCGTGTGTTCGTACAGTATTTTCATCTTTTACAGGGGCTAGTCAGTGATTTTTATTTGCGGACAAATCCAGAATGTCTTTGTTTTTTCTGTTTATATCCTTTTTGACCCCTGCAGAGCACCGTGCAGTTGCGCTTCACGGAATGAGTTTTAAAGGTCTAGCCTACTCTTTTATCACTGAAATGCTGGAAAGAGAAGAAAGATAAGAAAACACGTAAACATTTTAAATGGGCCGTTATTGGGCATTAGTTAACTTTGTAATTAGTGGCATTATGTTTACCTCATGTAAATAAGAGACTGTATTAACTTATTTCCGCTCATTTCCAGTGAAAATTACATCCTATCTTCCTATTTTTTAAACAGGAGATTTATATAATTAATAATTTCTAAATTAAATATGAATTTATTCTTATTATTCCAAGCCAATTTACAGCAGACAATCATTTGATTGACCACGTGAGCAGCGCGTTCCCAGGATCATAGGATCACAAAACTCGCTCCTGAATAAATGGCCATCCGAATGCTCAAGTTTTATCACTGAGGTGGCATGAGAAACAGTTGCCATATGGATAGGGCTTAACACACACAAGACTTCGCAAAGAATGAGTGAATACACAGGGCTTACATAGGCAGGAGTAAACGAGACACTAACACACAGGGGAAGTAATCCGGACAGGATGGGTTATGGGAAATGCGGTCCATGATGAGATGAAGGAGACGGAAGCAGCGCCCTCTGGTGGAGATTGTGATCAAACATTACCAACTTTATTCGCATACACACAGTATGTTCACTATATAGTAAATCTCATCTGCTTGATTGCTTGGACGCAGAATCTGATCAATGCAACTATAAGGCAGAAATATATGAATATATTATAAACATTAACATCATGCTTTTCTTTAAATACGTTTGACTCTTCGGGTGTTTTGTCACAGTTAGTTCAAATGTAAGTTGTGACATTAGTGTGAGTAAATGATGAGAGTTTGATATTCCTGCGAGTGACTTTAGTTTATGGTGCGTATGACTGTTGCGTCATGTTTCCTTTGAGCTGTAGCTGGTACTCCAGCAGTCTTCATTCATTCACTCACACCAGGTCTCACTTGAGAGTTGAGGAATCAGATATGCTGACGGTTTAACAGGAGCGAGGAAGGACAACATTTGTATTATTTCTTCTTTATTTTATTTTATTTTCTTATTTTATTTTGTTTTATTTTATTGGCTTATAAAAGTGTAAAATGCTGGGAAACCAGACGGATGCTTTTGAGGAATTGTTCAAATCATGTCATAATTTTTATTTAATTTTTTTATTAACGAGACAGAAGCTTTGAGGAATCATTCATAGCATATTTTTATTTCATTTATTTATTTGTTTGGTTGTTTGTCTTATTTTTATATATATATATATATATAATTTTTGTTGTTGTTGTTTTATTTTATTAACCAGACAGATGCTTTGAGGAATCATTAATTTCATGTTTTTAATTATTATTATTATTATTATTATTATTATTATTATTATTATTTATTTTTATTCTTTTATTATTTTTATTATTATTATTAACCAGACAGATGCTTAAGGACTCATATCATATCATATTTTTATTTTATTTATTTTATTTTATTAACCAGACAGATGCTTTGAGGAATCATTAATTTCATGTTTTTTATTATTATTATTATTATTATTTATTTTTATCTTTTATTATTTATTTATTATTAACCAGACAGATGCTTTGAGCAATCATTCATATCATATCATATTTATTTTATTTTTATTTTATTTTATTTTATTTTATTTTATTTTATTTTATTAACCATACATATGCTTTGAGGAATCATTCATATCATATTTTATTTTATTTATTTTATTTTATTTTATTTTATTTTATTTTATTTATTTTATTTTATTTTATTTTATTTTATTAACCAGACAGATGCTTTGAGGAATCATTAATTTCATGTTTTTTATTATTATTATTTTTATTTTATTTATTTATTTATTTATTATTAACCAGACAGATGCTTTGAGCAATCATTCATATCATATTTTTATTTTATATTACTTTAATTTTATTTTATTTTATTTTATTTTAATTTATTTTTTGTTTTGTTGTTGTTGTTGTTGTTTTATTTTATTAACCAGACAGATGCTTTGAGGAATCATTCATATCATATCATATATTTTTATTTTATTTTGTTTTAAAATGCTGGGAAACCACACAGTTGCTTTGAAGAATCGTTCATATCATATTTTTATTTTATATTATTATGTTTTATTATTGTCTTATGAACATGTAAAATGCTGGGAAACCGGACAGGTGCTTTGAAGCTGAGACGCTGCAGGATGATTTATATGCTGAATGTATGCCTCAGGGTCTGCTGTTGGTGGAAATGACACTAACGCTGAGCTCTAGCACTGATAGTGATGGACTCGTATTGAGATCACGGCGGGTTTTCAGTGGATCTGCCGGTGTTTGCTGGTGTTGTGTTTGTGTTGAAGCACAATCTGTTTCCCGTCTCAGTCCAGACCTGGAGTCACTGCGGAGCTGCTGGGGTGACAGGTTGTGTCTTCAAGCTCAAATAAACATCAGAAGCAAAGCAGAAAATCTGCTCATATGTTTCTATCAGAAGTTTGTTTTCAGTTGGCAGTGTCAGCTGCTCTTTTTTTAGGTGTATTTTTGGGTGTTTTATTTTACTTTGTTTTATTTTGGAGGCTTAAAAAGTGTGAAAGTGTGTCGAGTTTTATCGGAGTTCTTATTTTATTTTGACACTTCAGTTTTTAGCATATTTTGGTTTTATTTTATTTTAAATCCATGTTGTCATGATGTCACTCCCACACCTCTGGAGTCACATGACATTTATAGCTCAGGTGATTGGCTCAATAATAAACCTGTACCTGAAGGTGGGCCGAGACGAATGCTAACAGTGCTCTCTCTCCAGACGTTACAGACTTCATTTGTGAAAGTGTGTGTTTCCGAGCACTAGAGCTGCAGAGCTCCTGTAATTGTCCTGTCGTGTTTCGGCGTTGCAGAGACCGTCACGGTTCAGGCCTTCAGCGTTTCGTCATTATTCTAAAGCTGGTCATTATGCCAACCATCTGCTCCACATTCACAGGCCAGATCCAGCTCTTGTCGTCTTTCTGCTGATGGCGTCTTATCAGTCGGGCCCTGGAGCCCGTCCAGAGAGAAACACTTCAGGATTCAAGGCTCTCAGGAGCTTTGGACAGAAACTCTGCTGGAATCTACAGCAGTGCAGGCGCCGGTGTTTTTACACCACTGATGAGGAACATAATGCATGGAGTCTGTGTTTGTGTGTGTCAGCCTTCAGCTCAGGATCGTTCAGGGCCATTCTGGGATTGTCATTTTAGGAAGGCTCAGCCTCCGGCGAGGATATTAAACGAATGGTAACACTTTAGTTTAGGGATTAACTAGTAGCTTATTAGCATGCATATTAGGACATTGGCTGTTTATTAATACTTATACTTATAAAGCAAATATTAATGTTTATTCTGCATTACCATATTGTACATCCCTTAATCATACCCTGGAATGTAGGCAGGTTTATAATCATTAAGACCCCTGAGACCATTTATATTTCTAGGATCTACATATGTGCATTTTAAAGGAACACTCCACCGTTTTTAGAAATAGGGCTTATTCAACTTCTTTCCTACATTTAGATATGTGGGCAAATGCATTTTGTCTCAGTGCATGCATTGTTTTAGTTTGGCAGGGTGCGCTAGCTTAGCTTAGCATAATGAATGGAATCCTATGTTGCCAGCTAGCATGTCCCGAAAAGTGATCCAAAAAAAAAAAACCCACCTAATTACTTCTTGTGGCCTGCATATTCACATCGAGTACAAATAGCGATGCAGATTAAGACTTGGCGATTTCCTAGTAGCTGTGCTTCGCCTGTGCTTCCCCATAATATAGTCCCAATATCTGCCTAGGAAATCGCCTAGTCTTAATCTGCATCGCTATTTATACTCGATGTGAATACGCAGGCCACAAGAAGTAATTAATGAAAAACTTTTTTTGTTTTTTTGGATCACTTTTACTTGGGACATGCTAGCTGGCAACATAGGATTCCATTCATTATGCTAAGCTAAGCTAGCGGCGACCCTGCCAAACTAAAACAATGCATGCACTGAGACAAAAATGCATTTGCCCGCATATCTAAATGTAGGAAAGAAGTTGAATAAGCCCTATTTCTAAAAACGCTGGAGTGTTCCTTTAAGTTGAACTTATTTCACACAACATATGAAGCCATAGAATGGGTTAGAATGGCCATACAATTCAAGACTTGAGGCCGTTTGAGGTGTTTTTACACTGGGCATGTTTGTTGTGGTAGTCTTAATCTGCATTGCTATTTGTACTCGTTACAAATAGCTATTTGTGGTCTCTTTAAAGCAAGGTTTCCACGGGTTAAAGTCTTAATTTGACCTTCTACAATTTAAAGCCTTAAAATGTCTTAAATTGGAGCAGAAAGTCTTGGGGTGGGGATGTGGATGGGGTCTAATGCTATTTACTGCATTCTGCCTTATTCCCACTGTTCAAGAGTTGATCCTCATGATAAACGTACAAAATGTCAAAACACAAGTTGGACATGTGACGGAGTATTTCTGTGCCAAACACACTCCTTCAGGATTCACACAAGTTTTGGAAAGTGTTCCTCGAGTATGGCCCTGTATGACATCATAAAGGACGGAATTCCTTATATGGGCACTTCTCCTGGATGAACACACACACACACACACACTAACCAAGAGCAAGCGAGAGCAAGAGCGCGTCCATCATCGAGCATTGTCGGGGTTACGGGAGCCGTCGGCGGCGCTGGCGTTGTGTTTTTAGACACAAGATCATCAATGTCACTAAAGAAGTGTGTTTCTGCTGTGAGGGAAAGATCAGCTTGTTCAGCTTCCCAAATAACCCAGTGTTAAGGGAACAGTGGATGCAGTGTGTGTTTCTGGAGTTCTGCAAGTGTGTGTGTGTGTTCCCGGTCATGAGTGGGATCATCAGGCGGAGAGTGAAACTGCAGCAAATGTGTGTGTTTTGTTGGCAATCGGCGCGTAATTGCATATAATGTGTGTGTGTGTGTTTGTGTGTGTGTGTGTGTGTGTCTTTCCTCCACGAGCTCGGCTGTTTTCAGAAAGAATCGCTACAGTGTTTCTGTCTTTTACAAATCTGATAAACTAAAGACTCTTGTGAGATATGATGGATCAACACTACTCTATAGAGACTCCAGATTAACATCACACTGGTGTGTGTGTGTGTGTGTGTGTGTGTGTGTGTTATGACCCTTTAAAGGGATAGTTCAGCATCATAATCTGATCTGGTTCTGTTCTCACATTTACAGGATTGTAGTTTTATTTACCGAACATCTCGCTGTTAATGCAGGAGTGTTTCTTTGGGAAATCTGGACGGTCTGAAAAAACCAGCATAAACAACACATCAGCCGTTACATCCCGTATGGATATGGTGGTCCAGTGGGTTAAACCATGGAACTAATACGCAGAAGGTTACTGGTTCGATCCCAGCGAGGAAGGCACTTTACTCCATGTTGCTCCAGGGGGATTGTCCCTGTAATAAGGACACTGTAAGTCCCTTTGGATAAAAGCATCTGCCAAATGCATAAATGTAAATGTAAACATGCACACACTTCTGTGATTATTATAGTAGTGATTGTTTCTTCTTTCTCTCGTATGATCAGGGTAAAGTATACCACCTTAAGAGTGGATTGATTAATTAGTCAGGAAAGTGAAACAAATCACCCGATTATGTGTCATTGGAAAGTGCGGTTCAGGTCAAGTGCATTGCATTGTGGGAAACAGCTTTTCCATTATTACCGTGCAGTTTGTTTTCAGATGAGTTGGGTTTGATGTGCGCGGCGTCAGTGTCGAGTGAAGCTCTTAATTTCAGCCTGAAGCTGTTCTCAGACTCTGGCGTTGTTGTTTCTGTGTTTCTCAGCCGTATCCCCCCGTGTGCCGGGGTCGGGCCTGATCCGCTCGCTCTGTCGCTCGGTGTCGGCTGTGACGGCGCTCCTTCCCACAGCCCGGAGCTGATGCCGCACGTTTCCTCCGCTGCACAATCGATAGTCACCCTCCGGGGCTCGGAGAGGAAGATCAAAGATCCCACTCATCGTTTCTGACTAAGTCTCTCTCTCCCGCTCTAAATCCTGTGTGTTTTGTTGAACTTTTGAAGCGCTCCACATTCTGCACTGCAAAGCCTCCTGTTTCCCCCTGAAATGGGACATGAACTAATCAGAAATGTCAGCGCGGAGACGTAAAACATCATTATCTGGCCTCTTTTAAACACGGTTTCCTTTCAGGCACGAGCCTCTAAAAGTTTGTGTGTAAAACTGGAAGAACAACAAACATTAAATGCAAGACTTAACATCTCTTTTCATTGGACTGACACAGATTCTGCCTCATGTCAACACCTGTGAGGTTTTCTCTTCTGTAACTGAGAATAGTCCGAATCTGCGAGATATAGTACGCTCTAAAACACCGGGAAAAATGGCGAAAACAATTTTGAGATGTAAACTTAGACTCATGAGATATTTTGAGATATAAAAAAGTCTTTAATTCTGTGTTGGAAACGAAAGACTTTTACAAGCTCAGTGTTATTTTAGTATCATTGGAATACTATTATATTTGTTTTCATATTTTGAATTAGTTTTTATATTTTTAATAATTAATGTCTGTATAGTATTTATACATTTTTATTTCAGTTTTAGTTATTGTAGTTGGAAAATTAGAACGTCGCCTTGGCAAATAACAACATAAAATAAGTTAAAGTTTTTTATATTTTATTTCAGTTAATATTTATGTAGTTTCAAGCTACACATTTTTTTTTTTTGTATGTTTTAGTTTCAGGTAACTATAATAGCAGTTCAGAGAAACAGTCAGAATTATGAGATGTACAGTCACTGATAAACTGATTGACAGCTCCAGCGATTGTAAAGGCGCTTTCTATTGGGGATGCTCATTTTCCCGACCGACAACCGATGCTCATTAATCGATTATTACCTCAGATGGCTGCTAAATAATGCTCAGTTGAGACAAGCACATTCCTAGCAATAGGATCCTCTGGAAGGTGATGTTATTTTTAGTCTTGTATTACTCTTCATTACTCATCATCTCACTAACCTGCCGGTGGGCGGGGCCAAAGATGTGATGATGAAGTAGGCGTTGATCTTCTGCAGGTCTTTCCCTGATAGGCTCATTCCACAATGAGTCTTTCTCTAGGCTTGGTACCAATAAAAGCTAATTTTGGAAGCTTTCAGTTCTGAAACTCATACAGTGTGATGACCTCTTACATGTCAAAAGCAAAAAATGATTTCTCAGTTCATGACCCCTTTCAGTCTCCAGCAAACCATCTTTTCTGTGGAAACCTGAATATGCACTGTAAAACCTTAAACATAAGGCGTTTTCACACCTGAAAAAACCCAAAGGTCATGTTTTAATACATTTTATACATTCGGTTAGTTTAGGTTTGGTTTCACATTGCAATTATGCGAGCGCACTAAAGACCTGTACATGACGTACTTGCGTCCTGTCTTCATCATCTGGTTGGGCTGCATCTTGACATTGATTGGTTTGTAAACAGACGTGCATCTGACGTCTTACTACCTGCAGCACCAACTCGAGGCTAGTTCGAATCCGGCAAATGAACGTCCTCGTTGTGCGAACATCACAGAATGCTATCCAGGTCATCATAAAAATGAAATTTCTCCTTCGCGTTTGTCGATGCGCCGCTTTTTCTCATGGCATCGCGCACCTTTATATATCGCTGCCGCAGTTTCTATATCTTCAGGTAGCATTGCTCTCCCTCTCTCTCTCATCCTCTCTGGAAATACTTGGAAAGTGTCTGCATTTTGTGCGTTTTGTTTCCAGTTGGCTTCTTATGTTGTCAGACCATATTTCAATTAAAAACCTCCTCATGTGCTACCACGGCTCATTCCCTCAGTTGTTAAGGCTACGCGGGAACCGCCGGAACTTCCTGTAAATGGTCTGAAAGTCCGAACCATAAAGGAAATGCTTTCACACTAGAAACGAACCAAACCTTGTTCAGTTTGATCCTGACCGAGACTGTTGGGTCCAGACCGTGGTCTTGGGGAGGTTTCACACCTGTATTTTTGTCTGGTGTGAAAGGGCCTTTAGTTTACTGCGTTTGTCCTGTGGATTTGAACTGACAAAATGAAAAAATGTCATATGAACTATTTTAAGTGTGTTTTGTTTGTTTTAACTGCGATATTATCTGCCTTATGTTTTGCGTATGACTGTTGTGAAGTGATGTAACGTGATTATACAGCTCATAGTTTATGTTCTCCTGCCATATTCATCTATGCATTCTGCGTCCTGAAATGCTTCGGTGTTAATGCCAGTGATCTCCATCAGTAAAAGCTGCTGATCATAGAGGCTTGTTTCTCTCGTGAGGCTGCCCTGCTCTTTTAGCTCGGTGTGATCTAATGAAATGCTGTCCGTGCACTTTAATGGAGGGATATTACCACACTTCCCAGAGAACGAGGGAAATGATCCTCGGAAAGGTGTGCTTCATAAATTAGCTCTGAAGATGCTTGAGCGTTGAGTCTAATGAACAGCCCTGAACTCTGTGTGTGCACGTACAGTAGCACAGCTCTCACCGTCTAATTATGGGCTGTCTGAGCAGAGATTGTTATACTGCACCCAATTTCTGAAGCATTACCAATTAAGAGTTTCATGTCTCTATAAATACTCAAAAGCATATTTGTGTGGAAAGAGGGCTGAATATGGAGCATGATATGGAAGCTTATTTGTGCCACTGGTAATTGCAACTTTTTATCTCACAATTCAGATTTTTTCCCTCATAATTCTCATAATTGAGAGGTATAACCTCAGAATTGCATACACTATATAAACTTTCAAGTCTGCGAAGAAAAGTCAAAATTATGAGATATACAACTGTGAGAAAAACTTCAAAACTGTGAGCTAATAAAAATTGCATTTACCTTTATATTCTATGACAGAAGCAAAAAATAAAAACAATTGCGAGATGTAAACTCAGAATTGCGAGATGCAAACTCAGAATTGCGAGATGCAAACTCAGAATTGCGAGATGTAAACTCAGAATTGCGAGATGTAAACTCAGAATTGCGAGATGTAAACTCAGAATTGCGAGATGTAAACTCAGAATTGCGAGATGCAAACTCAGAATTGAGAGATGCAAACTCAGAATTGAGAGATGCAAACTCAGAATTGCGAGATGCAAACTCAGAATTGCGAGATGTAAACTCAGAATTGCGAGATGCAAACTCAGAATTGCGAGATGCAAACTCAGAATTGCGAGATGTAAACTCAGAATTGAGAGATGCAAACTCAGAATTGCGAGATGCAAACTCAGAATTGCGAGATGCAAACTCAGAATTGCGAGATGTAAACTCAGAATTGAGAGATGCAAACTCAGAATTGCGAGATATGCAAACTCAGAATTGCGAGATGTAAACTCAGAATTGCAGATGCAACCTCAGAATTGCGAGATATGCAAACTCAGAATTGCGAGATGTAAACTCAGAATTGCGAGATGTAAACTCAGAATTGTAGATGCAAACTCAGAATTGTGAGATGTAAACTCAGAATTGCGAGATGTAAACTCAGAATTGCGAGATGCAAACTCAGAATTGTGAGATGTAAACTCAGAATTGCGAGATGCAAACTCAGAATTGCGAGATGTAAACTCAGAATTGTGAGATGTAAACTCAGAATTGCGAGATGTAAACTCAGAATTGCGGGATGCAAACTCAGAATTGCGAGATGCAAACTCAGAATTGAGAGATGTAAACTCAGAATTGAGAGATGCAACTCAGAATTGCGAGATGCAAACTCAGAATTGCGAGATGCAAACTCAGAATTGCGAGATGCAAACTCAGAATTGCGAGATGCAAACTCAGAATTGCGAGATGCAAACTCATAATTGCGAGATGCAAACTCAGAATTGCGAGATGTAAACTCAGAATTGAGAGATGCAAACTCAGAATTGCGAGATGCAAACTCAGAATTGCGAGATGCAAACTCAGAATAGATGTAAACTCAGAATTGCGAGATGCAAACTCAGAATTGTAGATATGCAAACTCAGAATTGCGAGATGTAAACTCAGAATTGCGAGATGCAACCTCAGAATTGCGAGATATGCAAACTCAGAATTGCGAGATGTAAACTCAGAATTGCGAGATGTAAACTCAGAATTGCAGAGATGCAAACTCAGAATTGTGAGATGTAAACTCAGAGTAGATGTAAACTCAGAATTGCGAGATGCAAACTCAGAATTGTGAGATGTAAACTCAGAATTGCGAGATGTAAACTCAGAATTGCGAGATGTAAACTCAGAATTGCGAGATGCAAACTCAGAATTGCGAGATGCAAACTCAGAATTGCGAGATGCAAACTCAGAATTGCGAGATGCAAACTCAGAATTGCGAGATGTAAACTCAGAATTGCGAGATGTAAACTCAGAATTGAGAGATGTAAACTCAGAATTGCGAGATGTAAACTCAGAATTGCGAGATGCAAACTCAGAATTGCGAGATATGCAAACTCAGAATTGCGAGATATGCAAACTCAGAATTGCGAGATGTAAACTCAGAATTGCGAGATGCAAACTCAGAATTGCGAGATGCAAACTCAGAATTGCAGATGTAAACTCAGAATTGCGAGATGTAAACTCAGAATTGCGAGATGTAAACTCAGAATTGCGTAGATATGCAAACTCAGAATTGCGAGATATGCAAACTCAGAATTGCGAGATGCAAACTCAGAATTGCGAGATGCAAACTCAGAATTGTAGATGTAAACTCAGAATTGAGAGATGTAAACTCAGAATTGCGAGATGTAAACTCAGAATTGCGAGATGCAAACTCAGAATTGCGAGATGCAAACTCAGAATTGAGAGATGCAAACTCAGAATTGCGAGATGCAAACTCAGAATTGCGAGATATGCAAACTCAGAATTGCGAGATGTAAACTCAGAAGTGCGAGATGTAAACTCAGAATTGCGAGATGTAAACTCTGAATTGAGAGATGTAAACTCAGAATTGCGAGATGCAAACTCAGAATTGAGAGATGTAAACTCAGAATTGAGAGATGTAAACTCAGAATTGCGAGATGCAAACTCAGAATTATGAGATGCAACCTCAGAATTGCGAGATATGCAAACTCAGAATTGCGAGATGTAAACTCAGAATTGCGAGATGTAAACTCAGAATTGCGAGATGCAAACTCAGAATTGTGAGATGTAAACTCAGAATTGCGAGATGTAAACTCAGAATTGCGAGATGCAAACTCAGAATTGTGAGATGTAAACTCAGAGTGCGAGATGTAAACTCAGAATTGCGAGATGTAAACTCAGAATTAGAGATGCAAACTCAGAATTGCGAGATGCAAACTCAGAATTATAGATGCAAACTCAGAATTAGATGCAAACTCAGAATTTGAGATGTAAACTCAGAATTGCGAGATGTAAACTCAGAATTGCGAGATGTAAACTCAGAATTGCGAGATGTAAACTCAGAATTGCGAGATATGCAAACTCAGAATTGCGTAGATATGCAAACTCAGAATTGCGAGATGTAAACTCAGAATTGCGAGATGCAAACTCAGAATTATAGATGCAAACTCAGAATTGCGAGATGTAAACTCAGAATTGCGAGATGTAAACTCAGAATTGCGAGATGTAAACTCAGAATTGCGAGATATGCAAACTCAGAATTGCGAGATATGCAAACTCAGAATTGCGAGATGCAAACTCAGAATTGAGATGCAAACTCAGAATTGTAGATGTAAACTCAGAATTGAGAGATGTAAACTCAGAATTGAGATGTAAACTCAGAATTGCGAGATGCAAACTCAGAATTGCGAGATGCAAACTCAGAATTGTAGATGTAAACTCAGAATTGCGAGATGTAAACTCAGAATTGAGATGTAAACTCAGAATTGTAGATATGCAAACTCAGAATTGCGAGATATGCAAACTCAGAATTGAGATGTAAACTCAGAATTGCGAGATGCAAACTCAGAATTGCGAGATGCAAACTCAGAATTGCGAGATGTAAACTCAGAATTGCGAGATGTAAACTCAGAATTGCGAGATGTAAACTCAGAATTGCGAGATATGCAAACTCAGAATTGAGATATGCAAACTCAGAATTGCGAGATGCAAACTCAGAATTGCGAGATGCAAACTCAGAATTGCGAGATGTAAACTCAGAATTGAGAGATGTAAACTCAGAATTGAGATGTAAACTCAGAATTGCGAGATGTAAACTCAGAATTGCGAGATGTAAACTCAGAATTGCGAGATATGCAAACTCAGAATTGCGAGATGCAAACTCAGAATTGCGAGATGCAAACTCAGAATTGAGAGATGCAAACTCAGAATTGCGAGATGTAAACTCAGAATTGAGAGATGTAAACTCAGAATTGAGATGTAAACTCAGAATTGCGAGATGCAAACTCAGAATTGAGAGATGCAAACTCAGAATTGCGAGATGCAAACTCAGAATTGTAGATGCAAACTCAGAATTGAGAGATGCAAACTCAGAATTGAGATGCAAACTCAGAATTGCGAGATGCAAACTCAGAATTGCGAGATGCAAACTCAGAATTGCGAGATGTAAACTCAGAATTGCGAGATGTAAACTCAGAATTGCGAGATGTAAACTCAGAATTGCGAGATGTAAACTCAGAATTACGAGATATGCAAACTCAGAATTGCGAGATATGCAAACTCAGAATTGAGATGTAAACTCAGAATTGCGAGATGTAAACTCAGAATTGCGAGATGCAAACTCAGAATTGCGAGATGTAAACTCAGAATTGCGAGATGTAAACTCAGAATTGAGATGTAAACTCAGAATTGCGAGATATGCAAACTCAGAATTGCGAGATATGCAAACTCAGAATTGCGAGATGCAAACTCAGAATTGCGAGATGCAAACTCAGAATTGCGAGATGTAAACTCAGAATTGCGAGATGCAAACTCAGAATTGAGAGATGCAAACTCAGAATTGAGAGATGTAAACTCAGAATTGCGAGATGCAAACTCAGAATTGCGAGATGCAAACTCAGAATTGAGAGATGCAAACTCAGAATTGAGAGATGCAAACTCAGAATTGAGAGATGCAAACTCAGAATTAGATGTAAACTCAGAATTGCGAGATGCAAACTCAGAATTGCGAGATGTAAACTCAGAATTGCGAGATGTAAACTCAGAATTGCGAGATGCAAACTCAGAATTGTAGATGCAAACTCAGAATTGAGAGATGCAAACTCAGAATTGAGAGATGCAAACTCAGAATTGAGAGATGCAAACTCAGAATTGAGAGATGCAAACTCAGAATTGCGAGATGTAAACTCAGAATTGCGAGATGCAAACTCAGAATTGCGAGATGTAAACTCAGAATTGCGAGATGTAAACTCAGAATTGCGAGAT
>CM040922.1:24189364-24204364 GCA_023029165.1 Gobiocypris rarus
CTGGTGTTGTAGTGGTTGTCACACTCACTCATTCTGTCTCAGAACAAAAAGAAAATGAAAGCAGATGCATAATAGAGGAGTTTGTTGATGCTGAGGAGAGTCGGACATGCCTGGGTTCACGGAAAAGCCGCGTCTGAACCGGCTCGAGACCCGGCGGATTTACATTCAGCGTGTGATTGACTCGAGGAGTGTGTGTGTGAGGGCCGATCCGGCAGCGTCACGCTCCGCTGAGGAGCAACACGTCCACCTCTGCTTTGCATGCAATAGTTGTAATTGCTGGATCTCCAGGCCCGTTTCATGACTCCTGTACCTGCTCGCGCTCCCTGGCCCTCGTGTTCTCCCGGGATTTGAAATTCATGTCCGTCCGAGTCGTCAATCACGCTGACAGCGCGGAGAGGCCTGCAGCTGCGATCGCACGCCACACAGCGATGCTCCGCTAGAAATACTGCTTACATTACAGTTAATTGTTCAAAAGAGCTACGCTAGCGTGGACGGATTTAATGTCTGAACCAGAAGAACACAGCACTGCAGTTTTATCAACGGTTCCAAAACCGTGACCATCTGAAGGCCTTCATGGGACAAACATAAACATTTATGCATCGGACAGACTGCATTCATAATTGCATTGTAATTTATTTTCCTTCTACACTGTAAAAAAAAATATTGTTGGTTTAACTTTAATAAAAAAAAGTAAGTTACCTGGTTACGTTAACATGTTGAGTTAATACAGTGAAGGGGATTGGTTTAATAAATAGACATTCAAAATATGATGTTATCTGAACCATATTCATTATTGACAAAAGATCAAAAGTTGTGATAACAAATCATGAAAATGTTTTTCAACAGTGTAAGAAATCGTCATGGCCACAATCACATTTCAGAGCAGTGTGTGTGTGTGTGTGTGTGTGTATGGAGTGTACAGTGTGTGTATAGTTAGTGTGTGTGTGTGTGTGTGTGTGTGTGTGTGTAGTCAGTGTGTGTGTGTGTGTGTGTGTATAGTCAGTGTGTGTGTGTGTGTGTGTATGTGTGTGTGTATATGTATGTGTATAGTCAGTGTGTGTGTGTGTGTGTGTGTGTAGTCAGTGTGTGTGTGTGTATAGTCAGTGTGTGTGTGTGTATAGTCAGTGTGTGTGTGTGTGTGTGTAGAGTGTGTGAGTGAGTGTGTGTGTGTGTGTGTGTGTGTGTGTGTGTGTGTGTGTGTGTGTGTGTGTGTGTGTGTGTGTGTGTGTGTGTGTGTGTGTGTGTGTGTGTGTGTGTGTGTGTGTGTGTGTGTGTGTGTGTGTGTGTGTGTGTGTGTGTGTGTGTGTGTGTGTGTATAGTCAGTGTGTGTGTGTGTGTATAGTCAGTGTGTGTGTGTGTGTGTGTATAGTCAGTGTGTGTGTGTGTGTGTGTGTGTGTGTGTGTGTGTATAGTCAGTGTGTGTGTGTGTGTGTGTATAGTCAGTGTGTGTGTGTGTGTATAGTCAGTGTGTGTGTGTGTGTGTGTGTGTGTGTGTGTGTGTGTGTGTGTGTGTGTGTGTGTGTGTGTGTGTGTGTGTGTATAGTCAGTGTGTGTGTGTGTGTGTATAGTCAGTGTGTGGGCATGTTTTTGTGAAATATCAGGACACAAATGTGTATAATGACATGGGTATGACACAGGTATTACAGGTGAGGTGAAATATGAGGACGTTCCTCATGTCCTCACTTTTCAAAATGCTTATAAATCACACAGGATGAGATTTTTATCACAGAAAGTAAACTGTGTGTGTGTGTGTGTGTGTGTGTGTGTGTGTGTGTGTGTGTGTGTGTGTGTGTGTGTGTGTGTGTGTGTGTGTGTGTGTGTGTGTGATGGGTAGGTTTAGGGGCAGGGGCAGTGTAGGGGATAGAAAATACGGTTTGTACAGTATAAAATGCATTACGTCTATGGAATGTCCCCACATTTTAAAAAAACAAACGTGTGTGTGTGTGTATAGTCAGTGTGTGTGTATTGTTCAGTATTGTAGTCTATATAAAGCGTTAGTTTGAGTTCTGATGCTTCTTTAATGGGCGACTCAGCATCTTTAGAGCAGACTGTATGTTTCCTTTGATCAAACGTGTTTTCTTTCGGTATTTCCGCCCCCGTTCCCAAAGTGACATCCTCACGCGCTTTCCCTCGGAAACAATTCAATTTTAATGGTGCCAGAGCGGCGGCTCGTCTCCGTGTCTTTCCTGCGGTTGTTTACGGAGGGGTTGTGCGGTATCTGGAGTGACACCGAGTGCTGGCGCTCGCCCTCCGCCCTCCTCACACACTTTGAAGTGCTCCACAAGCCCTCTGATTGTCTCTGCACGCGCTGATATGGAATATGAACGGTGGCAGCTTTACAGTAAACATCATAATATTCTCTCTGCGCTCCCATGCAGCCACGAGCTCACAGTTAATGCCGCTCGATAGTTTTCCCATCATCCTCTGCCCTCTGTGTGAGAGCGAAACACAGGGCGGTGGGGCTTCGGCCGCAGTCTGGAGTCTGGATACGCTGGTCAGGAAGCGTGAGAGGCTGTGACAACGGGTGTGATTTCATGTTGATTTTAGGAGCTTCTAGATTGGAAAATAACAATAAGATACAGATGGAAGGCTATAATGTATTTGTTTATATTACAGGGCTGAATGCTTGATTCTGATTGGTCGGCGAGTGTTCTCAGGTGTGCACTTATTTCTAGGTCAGCGCACGGCTAAGCAGGGTTGGGAAGGTCACTTTCAAAATGTATTACAAAATATATGCTTTAAAAGCCATTTGTAATATATTTCATTAGATTACACAAGTTTTGTAACTTAATCACAATTAAGTGTTATAAAGTCAGAATTTGTAAGATAAAAAGACGCAGTTACCTAAACTAACTTAACATGACACATGAGAACAGTCGTGGATCATCAGAGAATGGCACACACACTCACACACACACACACACACACACACACACACACACACACACACACACACACATGTTGTGTTTCCATGTTTTATGGGGACATTCCATAGGCGTAATGCATTTTATACTGTACAAACCGTATTTTCTATCCCCCTACACTGCCCCTAAACCTACCCATCACACACACACACACACACACACACACACACACACACACACACACACACACACACACACACACACACACACACACACACACATACTCACTCACTCACACAGACAAACACACACACACACACTCACTCAGTCACTCACACACTCACTCACACTCACCACTCACACACACACTCACACACACACACACTCACTCAGTCACTCACACTCACTCACTCACTCACTCACACACACACACACACACACACACACACACACACACACACACACACACTCAATCACCACTCTCACACACACACACACACACACACACCACCACCCACCCACCCACTCACACACTCACACACTCACTCACACTCACACACTCACTCACACACACACTCACACACACACCACACACACACCACCTCACACACACACACACACCCACTCACACACACACACACACACACACACTCACTCCACCACTCACCACTCACACACACACACACTCCACTCCACCACTCACACACCCACTCACACACCTCACCCACCACTCACACACCCACTCACACACACACACACACACACACACACACACACTCACCCACTCACTCACTCTCTCTCTCACACACACACACACTCACTCCACTCACCACCACACACACACACACACACACACACCCACCCACCCTCACCCACACACACACACTCACCACCCACCACCTCACCACACACACACACTCCACCACACTCACTCACTCACTCTCACACACACACACACTGATCACCACTCACACACACACACACACACACACACACACTCACCACTCTCCACACACACACACACACACTCCACCCACCACCACTCACACACACACACACACACACACACACCACTCACCCACTCACCCACCACACACACACTCACACTCACCTCACTCTCACACACACACACACTCAAACTCATGTTCAGATTCAAGCTGCTCAGGTTAATTTATGAATGTGGCGATTTGTATAAATTCAGTCATCTTGTTTTGTGGATTATAAAGCCCGCTTCCACCGAAATACCCGAAACAATTTGTCCCAGGAATCAGTTTCAGACCTGCTGCTGTCTGCGTTCATCGCGTCTGGGGTAATTGAAGATTAAGTCCGTGCCAGCAGGGACTGCACGCGAATCGTCCAGTTCCCACCGGATTCCGCCCTCCGCATATAGCGCGCTCAATAAAGCCTGAACCTCGTTGTGGGTCCATCGGGTTGTATTCTATGACTCTTTATTGATTTGAATGGCAAACGATTCTTCACTGCAAGCACCGCCACAGACTTTAGCTTGTACAAATACTGTAGCGAGCTCAACTAATCAGCACGCTCAGCAATAATGTCCCGCCCGAAAAGTTCCTGAACTTTGAAAAAGTACTACTCAGCGAGCAGGGCTGTTTTTCCTGGGGAAGTTCCTGCCTGGTGGAAATTGTGGCTTATGGAAACATATATTAACTAAATTAAACCAAATAAAAGTAACATGACATTTTATGGATCCCAGCACACACACACACACACACACACACACACACACACACACACACACACACACACACTCACTCACTCACTCACTCACTCTCTCACACACACACACACTCAAACTCACAGTTCAGATTCAAGCGTTTGTACACTTATGAATGTGGCGATTTGTATAAATTCAGTCATCTTGTTTTGTGGATTATAAAGCCCCGTTTTCCACCGAAATCACCCGGAACAATTTGTCCCAGGAACTCATTTCCCCCAGACCTGCTGCTGTCTGCGGTTCATCGCGGTCTAAAGTACCTGAAGATTAGTCCGGTGCCGTAGGACTGCACGCAACTGTCCAGTTCCCACCGGATTCCGTCCTCCGCATATAAGCTCAATAAAGCCTGAACCTCGCCGGGTCCATCGGTTGTATTCTATGACTCCTTTATTGATTTGAATGGCAAACGACTCTCACTGCAAGCACCGCTACAGACTTTAGTTTAAAATAAAATACTGCATGAGCTCAACCAATCAGCACGTTCAGCACACAAGTCCCGCCCCCGAAAGTTCCTGAACTTTGAAAAAGTACTACCTCGCGAGCAGGGCCGTTTTCCTGGGGGAAGTTCCCGCTGGTGGAAACGTGGCTTATGGAAACATATATTAACTAAATAAACTAAATAAAAGTAACATGACATTTTTATGATCCCAGATCCCTCTTATTGTGTTAAACTGTGCATATTCTGCGGGTTATGAAAACGTGAGCAGAACTGTGTTATCATCACTAGAATGTTGTTTACATGTTATCATGATAAGCATGTTGTTAGTATGTTTGTTAAAATGTTTAGCTTTTTTGCTAACTTGATGATGGCATAATTAGCATTTTGCTAGCATGATTAGCATAGTATTAGCATAATATTTTTTTTTACTTTTTCTTGCACTATTCAACACATTATTTAGACTTTTGCTAGCTTGTGTTAACACATTTCTAGCATGTTTTAACCTTTTGTCTTCATGATTAGTACGTAACATTTTTGCTAACATGATTATCGTTTTGTTAACATGTTTTCTAGCATGTTTGCTAGCATTATTTTAACATGATTCGCATATTGATAACATGTCAACATGATTTAACATATTGTTAACATGATTTAACATATTGTTAACATGATTTATCACATTGCTAGCATGTTTTGTGACTTTGCTAACATTAACACATTGCTAGAATGAATTATCAAATTTCTATCATGATTAGCTTGTTTGTTAACACAATGTTAACATGATTATCATATTGATAACATGTTGTCAACATGATTAGCATGTTTGCTAGCACGGTTTAACACATTGTTAGCATGTTTTATCATGTTGCAACCATTATAAGCATGCTAGCATGATATGTTGCTAACATTATTTAACATCTTGATAGCATGATTTATCATATCGCTAGCATATTGCTAACATTTTATCATGATAAGCATGTTGTTAACCTGTTGTTAGCATGTTTGCCAAAATGCTTAGTATTTTGTTTACTTGTTGATAGCACATTTAACATTTTGCTAGCATGATTTAGACTTTTGCTAGCATGTTCTAACACATTTCTAGCATGTTTTAACATTTTGTCAGCATGATTAGTATGTTGTTATTATGTTGCTAACATGATTGCCGTTGTGTTAACATGTTTGCTAGTATGATTAGCATGTTGCTAACATTAATTTAACATGATTAGCATATTGATAACATGTTAACATGATTTATCACATTTCTAGCATGTTTTGTGATTTTGCTAACATTAACACATTGCTAGATTGCATGTTGATAACATGTTAACATGATTAGCCTTTTGGTAGTACGGTTTAACAGGTTTGCTAGCATTATAAGCATTGTTAGCATTGTATTTTGCTAACACTATTTAACATCTTGATAGCATGTTTTATCATCACTAGAATGTTGTTTACATGTTATCATGATAAGCATGTTGTTAGTATGTTTGTTAAAATGTTTAGTTTTTTGCAAAATTGTTGATGGCACAATTAGCATTTTGCTAGCATGATTAGCATAGTATTAGCATAATATTTTTTTTTACTTTTTCTTGCACTATTCAACACATTATTTAGACTTTTACTAGCTTGTGTTAACACATTTCTAGCATGTTTTAACCTTTTGTCTTCATGATTAGTACGTTAAATTTTTGCTAACATGATTATCGTTTTGTTAACATGTTTTCTAGCATGTTTGCTAGCATTATTTAAACATGATTCGCATATTGATAACATGTTAACATGATTTAACATGTTGTCAACATGATTTAACATATTGTTAACATGATTTATCACATTGCTAGCATGTTTTGTGACTTTGCTAACATTAACCCATTGCTAGAATGAATTATCAAATTTCTATCATGATTAGCTTCTTTGTTAACACGATGTTAACATATTTATCATATTGATAACATGTTGTCAACATGATTAGCATGTTGCTAGCACGGTTTAACACATTGTTAGCATGTTTTATCATGTTGCAACCATTATAAGCATGTTAGCATGCTAACACTATTTAACATCTTGATAGCATGTTTTATCATATCGCTAGCATGTTGCTTACATGTTATCACGATAAGCATGTTGTTAGCATGTTTGTTTATATTTTGTTAACTTGTTGATGGCATTATTAGCATTTTGCTAGCATGATTAGCATATTATTAGCATTATATTATTCGTTTTTTTGTTGTGTCATTTCTTTGCATTATTCAACACATTGCTAACATGATTTAGACTTTTGCTAGCATGTGTTAACACATTTCTAGCATGTTTTAACATTTTGTCAGCATGGTTAGTACGTTGTTATAATTTTTTGTTAACATGTTTGCTAGCATGATTAGCATGTTTGCTAACATTATTTTAACATGATTTAGTACGATTTAACACATTGCTAGAATAAATGATCATGTTGCCAGTATGATTAGCATGTTTGGTAGTTGTAGTTCTAGGAGGAGACACTGTTTAAAATGAAGAGGAAGCTTCATTAGTAGATCAGTGTGTTATTCCTCGCATAATACACTCTTCTGCGAGGCGTCGTGTGTGAAGCTTTCTATAGCGTTCTTCAGCTCGAGAACATCCAGGAAAACACCAGCATGTCTTTGTTGCTCTGAAACGGATCTAAATATGGTGTGTCTGTGAAAGCTTGTTGACACACACTTCCTATTGTTCGCACAAGTGATGCCCTTCGCAAAGACACACCCAGGTGTTCAAAGATGGAATGAAAATTGAGTGCTTTCAGGCTGATGGGACCATTACACCTTTAACCACAAGAGAAAAATGCTCCGTTCAGCCTTCTAGGATTACCACAAAATTACATGAAATGACTTACAGGGCAAGTCACGACGGCTCTGTTGACAGAGCGAGGTGGACCTGCAGGTTCAGGCCGGTTTTGTTCTCTAGCTAATGAATCTTCAGAAAATTCCCAGCAAACGACCATCGTCGCTGCTTGAAGTGCCGCATAATTACAGTGTTCGGCGGTTGAACTGCAGCTACTGTTCTCCTGAGATGATTCATGAGGATCACTGGATTCACACATGTTTCTTTCTCCGGATTCTGAACCTTCAGCTTCCCCGCGGAGCTCACCTGAGGCTTCGTCTGAAACCCCTCCTCTGTTTAAAACCAGACTTTAACCCCAAGCCCTCGCACTCGCTTCCCTGGGGACACAAAACCAGCTCTCGCTCCATGTCAATTACACCCATTCCATCTGGAGATTCCAAAGACAGCTCTGGATATGAACTCACAATGGCTGAATGTACATCAAAGAATCTCATTTCTGCTGGAGTGTGATGAATGCAGTGTGAGAGATTGGAACAGAAATATTTAACTAGGCGCAAGTTAAAAAAACTCCTCTCACACTTAGTTAGAAAATGTAAAAATACGGTTAAGAGGAAAATGGGAGGGGTGCTACCCTGTGCAAAAGCATCAGGGTGTTGCTAAACAGTTGCTAGGGCGTTTTGGGTTGTTGCTAGGTCTTTATTGGTGTTTTGTTTGGGTGGTTGCTAGGGCTTTATGGGTGGTTGCTAGGTTGTATTGGGTGGTTGGTAGGGTGTTTTGGGTGGTACCTAGGGTATTCTGTTTGGTTGCTAGGGTTTTTTGGGTGGTTGCTAGGGTATTATGTTTGGTTGCTAGAGTGTTTTGGGTGGTTGAAAGGGCTTTATGGGTGGTTGCTAGGTTGTATTGGGTAGTTGGTAGGGTATTCGGTTGGTTGCTAGGGTGTTTTGGGTGGTACCTAGGGTATCCTGTTTGGTTGCTAGGGTGTTTTGGGTGGTACCTAGGTATTCTGTTTGGTTGCTAGGGTATTTTGGGTGGTTGCCTGGGTTATTATGTTTGGTTGCTAGAGTGTTTTGGGTGGTTGAGATGGCTTTATGGGTGGCTGCTAGGGTATTCTGTTTAGTTGCTAGGGAGTTTTAGGTGGTTGCTATGGGTATTCCAGTTGGTTGCTAGGGTGTTTTTGATGGTTGCTAGGGCTTTATGGGTGGGTGTTATGGGTGGTTGCTAGGTATTCTGTTTGGTTGCTAGGGTGTTTTGTGTGGTTGCTAGGGCTTCATGGGTGGGGGTTTTGGGTGGTTTCTAGGGTATTCTGTTTAGTTGCTAGTGCTTTATGGGTGGTTTGTAGGTTGTGTTTGGGTGGTTGCTAGGGATTTATGGGTGGTTGCTAAGGTATTCTGTTTGGTTGCTAGGTGTTTTGGTGGTTGGTAGGGTATTCTGGTTGGTTGCTAGGGTGTTTTGGGTGGTTTCTAGGCTGTTCTGTTTCGTTGCTAGGGTGTTTTGGGTGGTTGCTAGGGCTTTATGGGTAGTTTCTAGGGTACCATGGAAACAGTACCTTAAATTCTTTTAGCAGGATCCTGCCTAGTGGGTGGAGTCAGGTTTCATATTACAACTTTTATTTTAACTATCAAAACCTTTTCTAATCTTGACAAAGCATATTGTCAGAAAGGTCTGAGTATCAAGGATCCATATTTGGTGACTATTTTGTAATAGAAATGATATTTGGACAGAAATGTATGCATAAAAAACAATGGAATGTGTTTGCCACTGGTTTGCCATTACGCCAAAACAAAATCTCATAGAAACTTAAATTTGTGTGATATCAACTTCACATTTGGAACACAACTTGGTTAGATATATGGCTTTTAGGGTGTTTTGGATGGTTGCTAGGGCTTAATGGGTGGTTGCTAGGATGTTTTGGGTGGTTACTAGGATGTTTTGGGTGGTTGCTAGGGTATTCTGTTTGGTTGCTAGGGTGTTTGGGTGGTTGCTAGGGTGCTTTGGGTGGTTGCTAGGGTATTCTGTTTGGTTGCTAGGCCTTTGTGGGTGGTTGCTAGGATGTTTTGGGTGGTTGCTAGGGTATTCTGTTTGGTTGCTAGGGTGTTTGGGTGGTTGCTAGGGCTTTATGGGTGGTTGCTAGGGTGCTTTGGGTGGTTGCTAGGTACCATGGAAATAGTACTTTAAATTCTTTTAGCAGGATCCTCCTAGTGGGTGGAGTTCATTTTCATATTACAACATTTATTTTTAACTATCAAAACCTTTTCTAATCTTGACAAAACATATTTTGAAAGGTCAAGGATCCATAGGATGAAGGTCCATAGGATCAAGGATCCATATTTGGGGATTATTTTGTAATAGAAATTATATTTGGACAAAATGTATGCAAAAAACATTATTTTATTATTGGCCATTACGCCAAAACAAAATCTCACAGAAACTTCAATTTTGTGATATCAACTTCAAATTTGGAACACAACTTGGTCAGATGTATAGCTTTGATTCTATAGTAGTTTTACAGTAAAAACATTTTTGTAAAATAAATATTTTATGTAAAAAAAAATTGTACAGTACATTTGATTGACAGTAAATTTAAACTTTTCATACTTGAATTTTTCAAGTGCTTTCACTTCAGCAACAATCTGCTGAGCGGTTGTAATTCAAGAATGCGTAAAGACCTGTGTTTGCTTTAAAGAAGCCATTCGTGTTTGGATAGTGCATTTCAGGGGTTTAAACCTTTGTGTTCTGTGACTCTTCTGGGGAGTGTTTCACAGGACAGGACTGAAACACTATCAGTGTTTATAGTTCCCAGCTCTCTATTGTTCTCTCTCTGTTGACTGCAGGAATCAGGAATCTTAAGCCTCATAATGGCAGTGCAGAGGAGGGGCGCTATAATTAACGTTAAGTGAGCAGATGTCGAAAGAAAAGTGTTTTTCACTGTAATAAATGCGGTTTTGAATTTAACACCTCTGGGTAAAGGAACCCTATCTAAATCACCCGGGGCCCCGGGCTCTTAAAGCGCAGTAAACCGCCCCTCCAGCCGGGGTTGAAGCCCTTCTCTGTCGCAGGAGATCGAATGTCAGCTCTTAAGTGCAGCAACAATGTCAATGAAACCGAGATGAACAATATTTGCATTGTAGCTACATGACGACTTCTGCCGGGCATCACCCAGAGGTGTGGGACGGCCCGTGTGATCCGCATCACAGGACTGAGTTTTTATTGCTTGTTGCAAAGAGTAACTTCTATAGTATCTTTGTATGAGGGCTTTACTTTAAACTACATTGAAACTAGGTCACTGTAGATAGACAGGAATCTTTTGTACAGTTTCCATCTGAACAGTAATAATTATGGAGTGAGAACAGCAGGGGTACGAGTGTGTGTGCTGTTTATTGATGGAGTCCACCATCATACACGACTTCAATTGTTTCCATCTGAGTTGTGGATAAAAATCCCGGTGCTGTTAGCGGTTGCATTTAATGATGCATGGCTGAAATAAACATTTTTTCAAAATATAATCAACCCCCTCCCCTCGTCCCCTCGCGCTCAATCACTGAAGTAGCTTTTCATTTCGCAGGCTTAGAGAAGCGCTTTCTTCTGCAGTCAGAGAAAATCATTCAAAAGCTTACAGAGACAGAGAGAAACGACTGCACAGAAGATGCAAACAGAAAATGGGTTTATTTGCTTCACGGTTGAACTGTGCACAAATTAGAGACTTTTTATTTTGTTTTCCATTTCACAAAAATCTAGTTGAGTTGTGAATGTGATTTAGTCTGTGACCGTATTGAATGTTTTGCAGTAAATAGACCATGTGTGCAGAAAAACTTTTATTCAGATGTTTTGCTTGGATTCATACATGAAAATGCAACTCAACTGCGCAGCATGATTCACCAACAAATCATTCATATCAGTCGGATCTTTTTTAGTGAATCAAAACATAGACATGTGTTCAGTGTGGCCGATTCACAAACAAATGATTCTGTTACCGGTTTGAATCAGTCTGATGAATTGAGCGGTTACTAAATGATCTGACACACTTCCTGAGCTTAAAATTTGTATACATATACACGAAATTGCCAAAAGTTTTGGGACGCCTGCCTTTACATGCACATCCCATTCTTAATCCGTAGAGTTTAATATGGAGTCGGCCCACCCTTTGCAGCTCTAACAGCTTCAGCTCTTCTGGGAAGGCTTTCCTCAAGGTTTAGGAGTGTGTTTATGGGAATTCTTCTAGAAGCGCATTTGTGATGTTGGACGAGAAGGCCTGGCTCGCAGTCTCCGCTCTAATTCATCCCAAAGGTGTTCTATCGGGATGAGGTCAGGACTCTGTGCAGGCCAGTCCAGTTCCTCCACACCAAACTCGCTCATCCATGTCTTTATGGAGCGACGCTTTGTGCACTGGAGCGCAGTCATGTTGGGACAGGAAGGGGCCGTCCCCAAACTGAGCCCACAAAGTTGGGAGCATGAAATTGTCCAAAATGTCTTGGTGGAGCATTAAGAGTTCCTTTCACTGGAACTAAGGGGCCAACCCCTGAAAAACAACCCCACCCCATAATCCCCCCTCCACCAAACTTTACACTTGGCACAATGCAGTCAGGCAAGTCCTGCCTCTGGCAACCGCCAAACCCAAACTCGTCCATGGGATGGTCAGACAGAGAAGCGTGATTGGTCACTCAGAGAACACGTCTCACTGCTCTAGAGTCCAGTGGTGGCGTGCTTTACCCCACTGCATCCCACACTTTGCATTGCTCTTGGTGATGTAAGGCTTGGATGAGCTGCTCGGCCATGGAAACCCATTCCATGAAGCTCTCTCCGCACTGTTCCTGAGCTCATCTGAAGGCCACAGGAGTTTGGAGGTCTGGAGCGATTGACTCTGCAGAAAGTTGGTGACTTCTGTGCACTGTGACCTCAGCATGTGCTGACCCCGCTCTGGGATTGAGTCACTGTTGTTCCCAATCGCTTCCTCTTTGTTATAATCCCACTAACAGTTGAGCGTGGAATATTTAGTAGTGAGGAAATGTCAGGAATGGCCTTATTGCACAGGTGGCAACCTATCCCGGTCCCACGCTTGAGTTCACTGAGCTCCTGAGAGCGAGCCATTCTCTCACAAATGTGTGTAGAAGCGTCTGCAAGCCTAGTGCTTGATTTATACACCTGTGGCCATGAAGGATTCAACACCTGAACTCTGGGATCTGGAGGGGCGTCAACACTCCTGACAATATAGTGTAAATTGCATGTGTATGTATGTGTGTGTATAGTACACACTCTCTTTGACACATGAGTGTTATTCCTTTATGATTTCATCTGGAGTGATTGTGTTTGATTTCTTTTGGCCACGGCTGCAGAAACAGCTCAGCGAGATAAGATGCTGTGCTGCAAAACGCCAACGTCATGTTGATTCCCCTTTGATTATCTGTAAGTGTGTTTTCATGTCAATATTTGGGTCAACACAACAGCTCGACAGTGTTCTTCAGCTTTTAGACGTTCAGAGAGCTTGTGGTGCGTCAGTTTAAAGTGTAGAATCAGTCATTGAGTCAGCCTGTAATACAGCTGAATGTAAACATGCTGCAAAGTTGTAAAGTCAAAAGTACACGATAAATAAAGTTATTGTCTCCCAAAAGAAAGAATTGACCTTAACGAGTCGTTTTTGTTTGAATCCGACTGTGTTATGGTTCTACATCACTAGAAATTATATTTGCATAATGTCTGTCTGAGTTGTACGATCTCAAAATACCTCATTTTACTGACGTCTGCTTTTCAACGCGGGATTCGCACTTGCTCTTGAAAGATGGGTCAGTACTGGTTTATTTGGACCAGCTTCTTAGAATCACAACCTGGAAGTATTATTAATTATTGATATATATATATTCTACTGGGTGTTCAAAATATATAGTTTTAACAAACTCTTGCTAAAGGAACACTCCAGCGTTTTTAGAAATAGGGCTTATTCAACATCTTTCCTACATTTAGATATGCGGGCAAATGCATTTTTGTCTCAGTGCATGCATTGTTTTAGTTTGGCAGGGTCGCCGCTAGCTTAGCTTAGCATAATGAATGGAATCCTATGTTGCCAGCTAGCATGTCCCGAGTAAAAGTGATCCAAAAAACCCCACCTAATTACTTCTTGTGGCCTGTTGTGAAGTTGTGATTTCATGTGTTGTGTGATATCTCTGCAGTAGCAGTGCTTCGCCTGTGCTTCCCCATAATATAGTCCCAAGTTAATATCTGTCTAGGAAATCGCCTAGTCTTAATCTGCATCGCTATTTGTACTCGTTGTGAATACGCAGGCCACAAGAAGTAATTAGGTGTTGTTGTTTTTTTTGGATCACTTTTACTCGGGACATGCTAGCTGGCAACATAGGATTCCATTCATTATGCTAAGCTAAGCTAAAACAATGCATGCACTGAGACAAAAATGCATTTGCCCACATATCTAAATGTAGGAAAGATGTTGAATAAGCCCTATTTCTAAAAACGCTGGAGTGTTCCTTTAATGCTGAGGGTGAGGAATTACAGCTGCAACATCTCATAATGTACCTCAAACTGAGTCTCGTATCCCTGAGAAACATCCTGCTCAAGGCATCCTTGTGATGGAGGTTCAGGTTGAATAACTAGTTATTAGTATAACTTGCGCTCGGATTGATATGGAAAAATCAATGCTATTGTTACTGTCTTTACAGTGTGTACAATCACTGAGCTTTAGGAAGCCTCCGGACGGAACTGAAGTTTATGGTAATGGGTGTTAGCTTCGGACACGCAGTCTGGGCCATCTGCCTAATCAGAGCAGAGTAGACCAATCACAACAGACTGGGCCATCTGCCTAATCAGAGCAGAGTAGACCAATCCGTTCATAGCTTACCTTTAGCCTTTTACCTCTGGAGACTGCGTTAAGCCTTCAAAATAAAAGTAGTGTTCATTTGAGATAATTATCTTGATGGACAAACGTGTAAGCATCATAAACTTCTGTGGATCACAGAGCTTGTTTTTTGCAAAAAAAGCCATATGGGAAAATCCAACTGGGGTTTTGTCGAGGATAAACAGAAAAATAACAATAAATGATGCGAATGTCCTCATATCTGTGCCCCTGGAGCTCAACACCAGTCTCACGGGTATATCTGGGGCAATAGCCAACAATACATTATAAGGGTCAAAATTATACA
>CM040922.1:24209364-24217641 GCA_023029165.1 Gobiocypris rarus
TACGTGTTGTCTGTCCCTTTTGTGCTCATTTATGAAGTATCGAGGTGTAATGTGATTAATCTGAGGAGAGTGCTGAGTCAACTCTGCCCGACACAACGTGTTTGGATCCATTCGGCTCAGAAACCGTCATATAAACAGCGCTGGATAGATTACAAATTGTAGTCTGTTACTGTCACATGATGAACACTGTTTCTTTAAAGGAGGATCTAATGCTGCATTCTGCCTTATTCCCACTGTTCAAGAGTTGATCCTCATGATAAACATGGACAAACACACTCCTTCAGGATTCACACAAGCTTCGGAAAGTGATTTTCGAGTATGGCCCTGTATGACATCATAAAGGGTGGAACTCCTTATATGGGCACTTCTCCCGGATGAACACACACACACACACACACACATCACCCAGAGCAAGAGCGCACACACACGGCACTGGCGTTGTGTTTTTAGACACGAGATCATCAGTGTCACTAAAGAAGTGTGTTTCTGCTGTGAGGGAAAGATCAGCTGCTCAGCTTCCCAAATAACCCAGCGTTAAGGGAACAGTGGATGCAGTGTGTGTTCCCGGAGTTCTGCAAGTGTGTGTGTGTGTTCCCGGTCATGAGTGGGTGAGTGAAACTGCAGCAACACACACACACACACACACACATATAATGTGAACAACACCAATGTATAGTGTGTGTGTGTGTGTGTGTGTGTCTTTAGCTCGCCACTGCACGCTCCACGAGCTCAGCTGTTTTCAGAAAGAATTGTTACAGTGTATCTGTCTTTTATAAATATGATAAACTAAAGACTCTTGTGAGATATGAAGGATCAACACTACTCTATAGATACTCCAGATTAACATCACACTGTGTGTGTGTGTGTGTGTGTGTGTGTGTGTGTGTGTGTGTGTGTGTGTGTGTGTGTGTGTGTGTGTGTGTGTGTGTGTGTGTGTGTGTGTGTGTGTGATGTGTGTGTGTGTGTGTGTGTGTGTGTGTGTGTGTGTGTGTGTGTAGTGTGTGTGTGTGTGATGGGTAGGTTTAGGGGCAGTGTGTGTGTGTGTGTGTGTGTGTGTGTGTGTGTGTGTGTGTGTGTGTGTGTGTGTGTGTGTGTGTGTGTGCAGTGTGTGTGTGTGTGTGTGTGTGTGTGTGAGTGTGTGTGTGTGTGTGTGTGTGTGTGTGTGTGTGTGTGTGTGTGTGTGTGTGTGTGTGTGTGTGTGTGTGTGTGTGTGTGTGTGTGTGTGTGTGTGCAGTGTGTGTGTGTGTGTGTGTGTGTGTGTGTGTGTGTGTGTGTGTGTGTGTGTGTGTGTGTGTGTGTGTGTGACCCTTTAAAGAGCACTTATTCTGCATGTTGTCCATGTTCCTCTGTCTTTAGTGTGTGATGTTCCAGTTCTTCTCTCTGTCAGTGTTTCTGAACTCTATTGTAGTCTTGAGTTTTCCTGCGGGAATGAACACATCACAATATTCCTCTTTTAACCCTCATCCTTCCCTCGCAGGCCCTAAAATTATACTTATTTTTTTCTTTGTCCAGAAAGCTTATTTTATTTAATTTTGATAATATTTTTTTCTATTTTTAAATGCAGTTTTTTGTCATTTTTAATTTTATTTACCTTTAAATAACTACATTTGATCAATAATATAGTAAATAAACAGTAATTTAAGCACATTCTTCACATTCTTTCAACTTTAATTTTAAAATATCTCACAATTTCAAGCATAATCCTTTTAATTCAGCTCAGGATATCTCACATTGGGTGTCTCTGCCGGCCTCTTGTGGAACAAAGATCATATACGATGATATTTCATGACTCTTATAGCTTAATATGGAGCGGATGAGCTGGGTCCTAAAGTCAGTTTCTCTTCAGAATGCATTCAGAGACACATGTAGACATTATAAAAGCATTTTTTTTGGAAGTTTCAGCATTTTTAGTTTGAATTTTGAGCATTTTTAGGTTTTTCTATGTGTACTGAAGCATTCCATTCATTCCTATGGGGGTCAAATTGACCCACGAGGGAAGGATTTGTTACTTTTTTTATTACAACCACACAAACTCCTTGAATCCAGTCAACTTTTTGTGCATTCATGGCTCGAGTGCGACAAAAGTCCAAGGGTCTTGGACCTCTTCGGGTCAAAATGACCCGGGGGGATGATGAGTATTAAATAATTCATATGCAGAATAAAGTTAGTCGTCGTGTGTTGAAATTGGCGGTTATAGTAAGGGGCGTATAGTTTCCCTACTTGACCAATCACAACACACTGCTCCAGCCAACCAATCAGAGCACAGTGTGCTTTCAGAAGGCGGGGCTTCACAGATACAGGAAGTAAACAGAGCGTTACTGACAGACTGGGAAGAGAGGAGCCGCAACAATGGAGAATATGAGGAATAATCAACATTCAAGCAGGAAAACCTGCTCTATCATGACATAATATGCCTCTTTAAACTTGCTTAAATATTTGAGTTTTGTAAAGAAATCCATACACTCAGTGTTTATGATCATAAGAGACGTGTGTGTAAACTTCTGACAGGTGGTGAATGTGAAGATCTCTGATTGCTGTTTCTCTGTCATGTCGATTATTTAATTTGGTCTTTTGTTGATTTGATGACACATGACTGTGATGTCCTCACTTCCACAGATCAAATGTGTACAATTAACAAATGAACAATTGGCACATGATTGGTTGATCAGTCGTGGCTCAGCTCTCCAGATGAAGCGCTTGTTGTGTGTGTGTGTGTGTGTGTGTGTGTGTGTGTGTGTGCTGACCCTTTGGGTACTTATTCTGCATGTTGTCCATGTTCCTCCTGCCGTTCATGCATGCGTGTCAAGATCCCCAAAATATGAAAAAATGACAGTATTCATTATTCCCAATCATGAATGAAAGTCAGTGCCATGCCGGTTGCTGTGCAGGTGTGTGTGTGTGTGTGTGTGTGTGTGTGTGTGTGTGTGCACACAGAAATGAAGACGTAATCACATTTTATTCAGATCTTTGCCTGATTGCAATCAGCACAGCTTATTCTCCCGCAGAGCAATCTGCCAACCTTAAACAAAGGCCTTCGCTCGCAACCAGCCCAAGGCACCGCTGCCCGCGAGAGGCCTCACCTCCGCCGTGTGTGTGTGTGTGTGTGTGTGTGTGTGTGTGTGTGTTCTTTAAGAGCTGTAATATGACTGCAGGGACACTCTAATGACACTCTGAATGAATCTCCATATTGATCGCCTTCTCAAACCCTTTTAAACCATCAATACCTTTTAGAGCGCCACTTAAGGTTAAGGACACGCGTGACCCCTGTGTTTCTGTGTTTTAAAGCGGCCGGACATCTGGCGGGCAGAAGGAGGCTTTTGTACAGAAACACTAGTACACACCTGTAACGTGATTATCTGCTGGTCTTCAGCTCAGGTGCTCAGGTTGAACACACTGGTGTGGATGCAGTCAGTCTTAGGCTGGGGTTAACGTGACACTTATGGAGATCTGATGAATGCCTTCATGATGAATCTGCATCTGCAATAGAGTAATCCGTGTTACTGTAAAACATTGGGATTTGCACTGGCAGAATGAATGAATAAGTAAGGCAAGTAGGTAAATAAATATGTAATACATTTAATACATTAATCAGTTAAAGGGCACCTATTATGCCCCTTTTTACAAGATGTAATATAAGTCTCAGGTGTCCCCAGAGTGTGCCTGTGAAGCTTCAGATTAAAATCCCCGACAGATCATTTAATAAACCATTTTGAAAACGGCAATTTTGGGGTTGAAGAAAAATGAGCTGTTCTGTGCGTGGCTCCTTTAATGCAAATGAGCTGCTGCTCCCCACCTGAGAGGGCGGAGCCTCCGCAGCTCATTCAGAGCAGTGAACACGCCAATGAAAACTGAAACATTTAATCATCATCTCTATCGCAGACATTGCAGTTCTTCATCATCATGAAATATTATCATCTGCATGCGTTTTAAAGCCTTATCGCTCTCTCCTTAAACACACACACACACACTCCTGTCGCATGCGCACAGAGCTGATGTCAGCACATCCGTGAGTAGTCATTAAACTCGACTAGTTCTCTATCAAACAGCAGAAGATCAACAGAAGTTCCCTCCCTGCTCTTGACTGACTGAACTTCAGCAGCTTTAATAAGAACACATCTCTTGAATGCTGCTGTTAATGCTCTGGAGGAGATAAACATGGCGGACTGTGAACAGCTCAGCTCTCTGAGGGAGGGGTCTGTGCTAGTATGTCAGTGTCCATCAACACGTGTGGGCGGGGCCTCTGCAGTGTGATGTCACTCTGGAAACGGCTTGTGCTGAGACACTGCTTATGATTTATGAGGATTAAAAAAAAGGAGTGGGTGGATTTTTACCATTATAGGGTGGTTGTGTACACACACTGCAAACACACATTTATGATCAAACACCTTATAAAAGTGAATTTTGCATAATAGGGCCCTTTAAATAAAAATTACTTAAATATTTACTGAATTAATTAATAAATATTTACTAAATCAAATAAATATTTAATAAATTAAATAAGTATTTACTAAATTAAATATCTAATAGATTAAATAAAAATAGTACATAAATAATTACTGAATAAATAAATTAAATATATATTTAATCTAAGTAAATATCTAATCAATTAAATACAAATATTGCATATATATTTACTGAATTAAATTAATAAATATTTGCTAAATCAAATAAATATTTTATAAATTAAATACAAATATGATAAAATAAATATTTACTGAATAAATTAATTAAATACATATGCAATAAATATTTTATAAATTAAATAAATATTTAATAATAAAACAATAAATATCTAATAAATAAAATACAAATATTGCATATATATTTACTGAATTAAATTAATAAATATTTTATAAATTAAATAAAAATATGGAGGCTAAAAATATTAAATAAATATTTATTAAACTAAATAAATATCTAATCGATTAAAAATAAAAAAATAGATATTTATTAATTTACTAATTTCATTTTATGAACCCTGCTTGATCTGAGAGGATATTTCTGACCCCATTGGCAGATCATTTTGCTTGTTTTAACCAAAAACTCGCTTCATTTTGATTTGATTTTCCACAAAACAAAACTAAATGTTTTATCTTACTTCTCTAATGCATCTTGATTTAAGAATGTCTAGATATTTATCCTGGAAACCAGACAGAAACACTAAATAAGAACCTCATTTTCGTGCTGTTCTGAGCGGGCTGGGCTCTTCACTCGGGCTGGGTTTGGAAGTCCGCGCCGCAGCTCGCCTGCTGTCCTTGACACACTTTGGCAAGGTGGACACAGTGACCCGTCAGCTGGTGCCGTCCACCTCCCCAAGGACAGCGGGCTCAACCTGATGATTCCCCATCCGCCTTTGATTAATGCCTGTTTACTTCGGCAGGTCAAACCATTTCAGTTTGAGGAGGGGAGGAATTATGTGAAAGAACAGTGTAATTACTCAGGGCTTCAACCTGCCAGCTTCAGGTTAAAGCACAAAGACTCGCCCAAGCATCCCAGCTAATGAGAGGATCACTGCTCGGAGGTGTTTCTCCTTTAACTCCTTCAGGAGACGGAAAAACAGACCCAACGGAGTCACGGATCGGCTCAGATCACAGATGAGAAGGGTTCATACAGTTTTACACTTTCTGATTACAATATACATGACGGAAATATTTAATACTTTAAGTAAACATGAAATAAATTGAATGTAAGTATTTAATCAAATAAATAAATACACATTTAATAATTAAAATAAATACCCAAAAATTTAAATACACATATTATATAAATAAATAAACATTTGCTGAAATAAATACATATTAAATAAATCATGTATAAATATTTAATCAATTAAATAGATATCTAATAAATTTAATAAATAAATAATTTAACTTAATGTTAATTAAGTTCTAAATATTTGTTTATATAATTGATTAAATACTTATGTATTTAATTTATTACATATATATTATTTAATATTTATTCAATTGTATTTATTTATTAAATATTTATGTATTTATTTGATTTAAATATGTATTAATTAATATTATGTGTATTTATTTATTTCATTTAAATGTTTATTAATTAATTACTTTTTTTAATTTATAAGATTTTTTAAATATCTAGTATTAAATCATTATATATGATGTATTTAATATTTAGTTAATTTAGTATATTTATTAAATTTATTATGTATTTATTTAAATATTTATTCATTAATATGTATTTATTTAATTGATTAAATATTTATGTATTTATTTTATTTAAATGTGTATTAATTAATTATGTATTTATATCTAGTTATTTAATTAATTAAATGTTTGTATATGATGTATTAAATATTTATTTATTTTATTTATTAAATATGAATGTATTTTAAATGCTGAAGATCTCCCGTACAGTCCTGCAAGCGTTCATAAAGGACAGAAAGAGCACAGATGAAATCTCAGTTGTTTCTCCAACACACCGATGGAGATTTAGCTAAAGATGATTGTCATTCACACTGAGACTCGAGGTTAGTCTTGCTGTCAGCCGGTTTCAGTCGCTCTCGATGAGACACGTGAGATCTTTGACTTCAGCAGAAGCCCCAGTTTCAGTTCATTGCTGTTCTGGAGAAACAAGTGAGTTGTTAAAGAGCTGCGGTTTTAGCTTCAGTTTCCTGAAGGCTTCTTCCAAACAGTGCGGTTTCTTCTGTGTTTTAGGATCTCCAGAGGATTGGCTTTGCTCTGAACGAGAGGTCAGTGCGTTTGGAGGCAGGTGAGCAGAAGTGCATCCATCAGTGTGTGTGTGTGTGTGTGTTTGTGGGTGTTTGTTTGTTAGGAGGCATTTCCAGCGTTGAGGGGGAGTGAGCGTTGCACGCGGCTTCTGTGCCAGTGTTATGGGTCGTGCACGCATGCAGGTGGGCGGCAGTCATGAAGAAATAAACAAAAAGCTTTCATGTTCTTAAGAAGGTCACGAGACTCTTTGAAATCGACTCTTCACGGAGCGCGGGATGATGAGGGTCTCGTGTGCTCGCGGTCGCCGGAGGTCATCGCTCAAACCCTCCTGCTTCAGACTGCAGGAAATGCGTTTGCCAAACGTTCATTCTCACATGACGCGGATCATTATTACGGACATGTGGCGGCTCGGCCCCGTCTGCGTGTGGGAGTGCATGATGGTCTATGAAAGCAGGACGGGCTCATTAGTCGACCGAGGTAAACACAAGCACAAACACACTAGCTGAACATAATGATCTGTTTGCTCTTCATCAATCCCCACACACACACACACACACACACTCAAAGCGTCCGCCCATCAGTTACTGCTGTTTGCTAACAGACTCCTAACCCTGAGTGCTAAACTCTGGCTCGTAACTCGTCTCACACTGTCTGTGCTTCGGGCAGAATGATTCCTCACATCATGCAGTCCGATGAACACAAATCAGCCACAGAAACATGATACAAACAGACTCACTAATGTTGCATTGCAAACGCTCACTCATTCAGAAAACGAATGAATATAAAGGTTAAAACCAGTTCTCACAGACAAACACTGTTCAAAGGTTCGGGTCAGTACATTTTTAAAAACAGAAATGAATAACATGTACTAATCAAGGACGCATTAAACTGTGACAGTAAAGACATTTATAATGTTACAAAAGATAAATGGTGTTCTTTAAACTTTCTGTTCATCAAAGAATCTTGAGAAACTTGTTTAAAAAAGTTCAAACTGTTGAATAAAGTGGTTATTTGTGTTTGTTTTTGCGCACTAACGTATTCTCGTATGAGATTAAGGCTGAACCACTGGAGTCACATGGGCTGTTTTAATGATGTCTTTACTTCCTTTCTGGACCTTTAAAGTGTTAAACGGCTGTCTATGGAGGGGTTCGAGCGCTCGGAGTTCATCAGAAATATCTTCATCTGTGTCTGAAGACGAACGAGTTACGGGTTTGGAACGACGTGAGCAATTAAAGGGATAGTTCACCCAAAGATGAAAATGTGATGTGTATCTGCTGACCCCCAGGGCATCCCAGATATAGGTGTGTTTGTTTCTTCAGTCGAACACAATGAAGATTAACTCCAACTGTTGCAGTCTGTCAGTCGTGTGATGCATGTCAATGGGAACACATGAGAGTAAAAACACACACACACACACACAAATCCATATTAAACCCTGCGGCTCGTGACGGCACATTGATGTCTTAAGACACGAAGCCCAACAGTATTTATATCATTTTTACCTCAAACACAACACTATGTCCATCAGCGCGCCATCACTTCCTGTAAGTGAGGTCAAATTACACCATCGTGATGCCACGCC
>CM040922.1:24218141-24333141 GCA_023029165.1 Gobiocypris rarus
CTTCTTCTTCACTTCTATTCTTAACTTCTTCTTCTTCTTTCTTCTTCTTCTTTTCTTCTTCTTCTTCTTCTTCTTCTTCTTCTTCTTCTTCTTCTTCTTCTTTCTTCTTCTTCTTCTTCTTTCTTCTTTCTTCTTCTTCTTCTTCTTCTTCTTTGCTTCTTCTTCTTCTTCTTCTTCTTCTAATCTTCTTCTTCTTTCTTCTTCTTCTTTCTTCTTCTTCTTCTTCTTCTTCTTTCTTCTTCTTCTTCTTCTTCTTCTTCTTCTTCTTCTTTCTTCTTTCTTCTTCTTCTTCTTCTTCTTCTTCTTCTTTAACTTCTTCTTTCTTCTTCTTCTTCTTCTTCTTCTTCTTCTTCTTTAACTTCTTCTTCTTCTTCTTCTTCTTCTTCTTCTTCTTCTTCTTCTTCTTCTTCTTCTTGCTAACCTGACACAACTGCTATTGCTCACTTTGCTTCTTCTCTTCTTCTTCTTCTTCTTCTTCTTCTTCTTCTTCTTCTTCTTCTTCTTTCTTCTTCTTCTTCTTTCTTCTTCTTCTTCTTCTTCTTCTTCTTTAACTTCTTCTTCTTCTTCTTCTTTCTTCTTCTTTACTTCTTCTTTTCTTCTTCTTCTTCTTCTTCTTCTTCTTCTTCTTTCTTTCACAACACAACTTCTTCTTCTTCTTCTTCTTTAACTACAACTTCTTCTTCTTCTTCTTCTTCTTCTTCTTCTTCTTCTTCTTCTTCTTCTTCTTCTTCTTCTTCTTCTTTTAACTTCTTCTTCTTCTTCTTCTTCTTCTTCTTCTTCTTCTTTACTTCTTCTTCTTCTTCTTCTTTACTTCTTCTTCTTCTTCTTCTTTCTTCTTCTTTTCTTCTTCTTCTTCTTCTTTCTTCTTCTTCTTCATCCTCTTCTTTTCTTCTTACTGCTTCTTTCTTCTTCTTCTTTCTTCTTCTTCTTCTTCTTCTTCTTTCTTCTTCTTCTTTCTTCTTCTTCTTCTTCTTCTTCTTCTTCTTCTTCTTCTTCTTTCTTCTTCTTCTTCTTCTTCTTCTCTTCTTCTTCTTCTTCTTCTTTAACTTCTTCTTCTTTCTTCTTCTTTTCTTCTTCTTCTTTCTTCTTCTTCTTCTTCTTCTTCTTCTTCTTCTTTCTTCTTCTCTTCTTCTTCTTCTTCTTCTTTAACTCTTCTTCTTCTTCTTCTTCTTCTTCTTCTTCTTCTTCTTCTTCTTCTTCTTCTTCTTCTTTCCTCTCTTCTTCTTCTTCTTCTTCTTCTTCTTTCTTTTCTTCTTCTTCTTCTTCTTTCTTCTTCTTCTTCTTCTTTCTTTTCTTCTTCTTCTTCTTCTTCTTCTTCTTCTTCTTCTTTAGCTTCTTCTTCAACTTCTTCTTCTTCTGGCTCTTCTTCTTCTTCTTCTTTAACCTTCTTCTTCTTTCTTCTTTACTTCTTCTTCTTGCCTAGCCTGCTTTCTTCTTCTTTCTAACTTCTTTCTTTCAACCTAACTAACTAACCTTCTTCTTCTTCTTCTTAACCTAACCTAACAACCTAACCTAACTTCTTCTTCTTCTTCTTCTTCTAACCTAACCTAACTAACCTAACCTAGCACAACACAACACAACCTAACCACAACCTAACCTAACCTAACCCACAACCTAACCTAACCACAACCTAACTAACTTCTTCTTCTTTAACCTAACCTAACCTAACCTAACCTAACCTAACCTAACTTCTTCTTCTTCTAACCTAACCTAACCTAACCTAACTTCTTCTTCTTCTTCTTCTTCTTCTAACCTAACCTCTAACCTCTAACCTAACCTAACCTAACCTAACCTTTCTTCTTCTTAACCTAACCTAACCTAACCTAACCTAACCTAACCTAACCTAGCACAACACAACTTCTTCTTCTAACCACAACCTAACCTAGCACAACCTAACCTAGCACAGCACAACCTAACCAGCACACTTCTTAACCTAACCTAACCTAACCTAACCTAACCTAACCTAACCTTCTTCTTCTTCTAACCTTCTTCTTCTTCTAACCTAACCTTAACCTAACCTAACCTAACCTAACCTAACCTAACCTAACCTAACAACCTAACCTAACCTAACCTAACCTAACTTAACCTAACCTAACCTAACCTACAACCTAACCTAACTAACTTCTTCTTCTTAACAACCTTAACCTAACCTAACCTAACTAACCTACAACCTAACCTAACAACTTCTTCAACCTAACCTAACACAACCTAACTCTTCTTAACCTAACCACAACCTAACCACAACCTAACCTAACCTAACCTAACCTAACCTCTTCTTCTTCTTAACCTAACCTAACCTAACCTAACCTAACCTAACCTAACCTAACCTAACCTAACCTAACCTTCTTAACCTAACCTAACTAACCTAACCTAACCTAACCTAACCTAACCTAACTTAACTTCAACCTAACTAACCTAACCTAACCTAACTTTCCTAACCTAACCTAACCTCAACCTAACCTAACCTAACAACCTAACTCTCTTCCTAACCTCTTCTTCCTAACCTAACCTAACCTCTAACCTCTTCTTTCTTAACACAACTCCTTCTAACTCTCCTAACACACACCTAGCTAACTAACCTAACCTAACCTAACCTAACCTAACCTAACCTAACCTAACCTAACCTAACCTAACCTAACCTAACTTCTTCTTCTTCTTCTAACCTAACCTAACCTAACCTAACTTCTTAACCTAACCTAACCTAACCTAACCTAACCTAACCTAACCTAACCTAACCTAACCTAACCTAACCTACCTAACCTTAACCTAACCTAACCTAACCTAACTAACTTCTAACCTAACAACCTAACCTAACCTTCTTCTTAACCTACAACCTAACCACAACCTAGCACAGCACAACCTACACAACACAACTAACCTAGCACCTAACCTAACCTAACCTAACCTAACCTAACCTAACTTCTTCTTAACCTAACCTACCTTTAACCTAACCTAACCTAACCCTAACCTAACCTAACCTAACCTAACCTAACTTCTTCTTCTTCTTCTTCTTCTTCTTTAACTTCTTCTTCTTCTAACCACAACCTAACCTAACCTAACCTAACTTCTTCTTAACCTAACCTAACCTAACCTAACCTAACCTAACCTAACTTCTTCTTTAACCTAACTTCTTCTTCTTCTTCTAACTTCTTCTTCTAACCTCACAACCTAACCTACCTAACACAACCTAACCTAACCTATTCTTCTTCTTCTTTAACTTCCTAACCTAACCTAACCTAACCTAACCTAACCTAACTAACCTAACCCACAACCTAACCTAACCTAACCTAACCTAACCTAACCTAACCTAACCTAACCTAACTTCTTAACCTAACCTAACTCTAACCTAACCTAACTTCTTCTTAACCTAACCTAACCTAACCTAACCTAACCTAACCTAACTTCTTCTTAACCTAACCTAACCTAACCTAACTTCTTTAACCTAACCTTTAACCTAGCACAACCTAACCTAACCTAACAACACACACAACTAACAACTAGCCTAACCTACAACTTCTTTAACCTCCTAACCTGCCTAACCTAACCTAACCTAACCTAACCTAACCTAACCTAACCTAACCTAACCTAACCTAACCTAACCTAACCTAACCTAACCTAACCTAACTAACCTAACCTAACCTAACTTCTTCTTCTTCTTCTTAACCTAACTTCTAACCTAACCTAACTTCTTAACCTAACCTAACTTCTTCTTCTTCTTAACCTAACTTCTTCTTTTAACCTAACACAACCTAACACTTTAACCTAACCTAACCTTCTTCTTTCTAACTTCAACACTAACACAACCTAACACAACTTCTTAACCTTTCAACCTAACTTCTTAACCTAACCTAACCTAACCTAACCTAGCCTAACCTAACAACTTCTTCAACCTAACTTCTTCTTCTTCTTCTTCTTCTTAACCTAACCTAACCTAACCTAACCTAACCTAACCTAACCTAACCTAGCCTAACCTAACCTAACTAACCTAACCTAACCTAACCTAACCTAACCTAACCTAACCTAACTTCTTCTTTAACCTAACCTAACCTAACCTAACCTAACTTCTTCAACTAGCCTAACCACAACACAACCTAACACAACACAACCTAACCTAGCACAACTCTTCTTCACACAACCTAGCACAGCACACCACTTCTTCTAACCTAACCTAACCTCTTCTTCTTCTAACCTTCTTCTAACCTAACCTAACCTAACCTAACCTAACCTAACTTCTTCTTCTTCTTCTTAACCTAACCTAACCTAACCTAACCTAACTAACCTAACTTCTTCTTTAACCTAACCTAACAACCTAACCTGCCTAACCTCTTAACCTAACCTAACCTAACACAACCTAACCTAACCTAACAACCACAACCTAACCTAACAACTACAACCTTTAACACAACACAACTGGCCTACCTAACCTCTTCTTCAACCTACACAACCTAGCACAACACAACCTAACCTAACTTCTTCTTCTAACCTAACCTAACCTAACCTAACCTAACCTAACCTAACCTAACCTAACCTAACCTAACTTCTTCTTTAACCTAACCTACTAACCTAACCTAACTTCTTCTTAACCTAACCTTTCTTCTTCTTAACCTAACCTAACCTAACACAACTAACCTAACCTAACTTCTTTAACCTAACCTAACCTAACCTAACCTAACCTAACCTAACCTAACCTAACCTAACCTAACCTAACCTAACCTAACCTAACTCTAACTTCTTCTTAACTTCTTCAACAACACAACCTAGCCTAACCTAACCTAACCTAACCTACCTAACCTAACCTAACCTAGCACAACTTCTTAACACAACCTAACTTCTTCTTAACCTAACCTAACCTAACCTAACCTAACCTTCTTCTTCTTCTTTAACCTAACTAACCTAACCTAACCTAACCTTAACTTCTTCTTCTTAACCTAACTTCTTCTAACTTCTTAACCTAACCTAACTAACCTAACTAGCTAACCTAACCTAACCTAACCTTTCTTCTTCTTCTTAACTTCTTAACCTAACCTAACCTTAACCTAACCTAACCTAACCAACTAGCCTAGCACAACTTCTTTCTTCTTCTTCAACACACTAACCTAACCTAACCTAACCTAGCCTAACCTAACCTTTAACCTAACCTAACTAACCTAACCTAACCTAACCTAACCTAGCCTAACCTAACCTAACCTAACCTAACCTAACCTAACCTAACCTAACCTAACCTAACCTTTCTTCTTCTTCTTCTTTAACCTAACCTAACTTCTTCTTAACCTAACTTCTTAACTTCTTCTTTAACCTAACCTAACACAACCTAACCTAACCTAGCACAACTTCAACCTAACCTAGCACAACACAACCTAACCTAACCTAACACAACCTGGCCTAACAACCTAGCACAGCACAGCACAACCTTCAACCTACTTCTTTAACCTAACCTAACCTAACCTAACCTAACCTAACCTAACCTAACTAACCTAACCTAACTAACCTAACCTAACCTAACTAACCTAACCTAACCTAACCTAACCTAACTAACCTAACCTAACTCTTCAACCTAACCTAACTAACTAACCTAACCTAACTTCTTCTTAACCTAACCTAACCTAACCTAACCTAACTAACCTAACCTAACCTAACCTAACACAACCTAACCTAACCTAACCTAACCTAACCTAACCTAACCTAACCTAACCTAACCTAACTTCAACCTAACCTAACACAACCTAGCACAACTTAACCTAGCACAACACAACCTAACCTAACCTAGCACAACCTAACCTAACCTAACCTAACCTAGCCTAACCTAACCTAACCTAACTTCTTCTTCTAACCTAACCTAACTAACCTAACTCTTCTTCTTCTTAACCTAACCTAACCTTCTACTTCTTCTTCTTCAACTAACCTAACTTCTTCTTCTAACCTAACTAACTAACCTAACTAACCTAACCTAACAACACAACACAACTTCAACCTAACTTCTTCTTTAACCTAACCTAACTTCTTCTAACCACAACCTAGCACAACCTAACCTAACTTCTTCAGCACAACCTAGCACAACACAACCTAACCTAACACAACACAACACAGCACAACACAACTGCTCAACCAACCTAGCACTCCTAACCTAACCTAACCTAACCTAACCTAACCTAACCTAACCTAACCCTTCTTCTTCTTAACCTAACCTAACCTAACCTAACCTAACCCTAACCTAACCTAACCTAACCTAACCTAACCTAACTTCTTAACCTAACTAACCTTCTTCTTCTTCTAACCTAACCTAACTTCAACCTAACCTAACCTAACCTAACCTAACCTAACCTAGCCTAACCTAGCACAACCTAACTTCAACCTAACCTAACCACAACACAACCTAGCCTAGCCTAACTGCTCTCACAGCACAACACAACACAACCAGCCTCAAACCTAACCTAACCTAACTTCTTCTTTAACCTAACCTAACCTAACCTAACCTAACCTAACTTCTTAACCTAACCTAACTTCTTTAACCTAACCTAACCTAACCTAACCTAACCTAACCTAACCTAACCTAACCTAACCTTCTTAACCTAACTTAACCTAACTTCTTAACCTAACCTAACTTAACCTAACCTAACCTAACCTAACCTAACCTAACCTAACACAACCTAACCTAACCTAACACAACCTAACTTCTTCTTCTTAACCTAACCTAACCTAGCACAACCTCCTAACACAACCTAACACAACCACAACCTAGCACAGCACAACACAGCACAACCTGCTTCCTAACCTAACCTAACCTTTAACCTAACCTAACCTAACCTAACCTAACCTAACCTAACCTAACCTAACCTAACCTAACCTAACCTAACCTCCTACCTAACCTAACCTAACCTAACCTAACCTAACCTAACCTAACCTAGCCTAACCTAACCTACAACCTAACTTAACACAACCTACCTACCTAACCTCTTAACCTAACCTAACCTAACTCTTCTTCTTCTTCTTCTTCTTCTTCTTCTTTCTAACCTAACCCCTAACCTCTTAACCTAACCTTCTTCTTAACCTCACAACACAACTTTCTCCTCTACCTCTAACCTAGCACAACACACCTAACTCTTCTTCTTCTTCTTAACCTAACCTAACCTAACCTAACCTAACCTAACCTAACCTAACCTAACCTAACCTAACCTAACCTAACCTAACCTAACCTAACCTAACTTCTTCTTCTTTAACCTAACTTCTTCTTAACCTAACCTAACTTCTTAACTTCTTAACCTAACCTAACCTCTTAACCTAACCTAACCTACCTAACCTAACCTAACCTAACCTAGCCTAACCTAACCTAACCTAACCTACCTAACTTCTTCTTAACCTAACTCTTCTTCTTCTTCTTAACCTAACCTACAACACAACTTTCTTCTTAACCTAACCTAACTTCTTAACCTAACCTAACCTTCTTCTTCTTCTTCAACCTAACCTAACCTAACCTAACCACAACCTACCTAGCCTAACCTAACCTAACCTAACCTCTAACCTAACCTAACCTAGCCTAACCTTTCTTCTTCAACCTAACCCCTAACTTCTTCTTCTTTAACCTAACCTAACCTAACCTAACTTTAACCTAACCTAACCTAACCTACTTCACACTCTTTTGATTTTGTTCAGTGCCTAACTGTTTCCCTGGCTGCCTTATTTAATGGCCTTCTCAGGCTTTTTTCTATTTAATTTGATGTTTTTGTTTGGTTACCGAACCACTACTCAAACCTCTGCCTTCCTAACAAAGCCTTTCTCCGCTCTTATTTATTTCCCCTAACACGCCAACCTTCTAACCTTCTCACAATTCACCCTTATATATGTAAAATGTCTTCTTCTTTTAATTTTATTTAACCTACTTCCTCACCTTAACTTTATAAAATTTTCTTAACTTCTTCTTCTTCTCACTATCTTCTTCTTCTTAACTAGCTCTGCCACCTAAATAAGAGTTTAAATAGTCTTCCAGACCCCTGTAAGAGAGACACAACCCACCCCCCTAGAATTTCACTTCCTAACACTAATGACTACATGGCCTCCATCTTTTGTGTGTTCTTCAACTTAATAACTAAACCTTCCAAACTCCCCCCTCTTCTACCCCTAACACAAACCTCCCCCTTTAAATGCTACCCCCTTCTAACCTGCACTAACCCTACCCCTTCTTTTATTTTAACCTAGTTGGTACAGCCCTACTAACCACACCAACTCTGACCTCTACACCAGTGCTCTGCCTTATGACTAACCTTCTGGCATCTATTTAATTTGATGTACCACCACTGGTGAGTGCTCAAACCTCTACTTCTAACTTTCCCTTGTCACCCTCTCTATTTATTTCCCCTAACCTAACCTAACCTAACCTAACCCCTAACCTAACCTAACCTAACCCTAACCTAACCCCTAACCTAACCCTAACCTACTCAACCCTACCTAACCTAGCCTACTCAACCCTACCTAACCTAACCTCGAAACTCAACCTAGAAACCTCAGCCTCTCCAACCCCACCCTCTAGTCCACCCACCCAAATCTAGTCCCACCACCTAAGACCCACCAAGTCAAACACAAGTCCCACCCACCCAAGTCCCACCCTACCCAACTCAAACACAAGTCACACCCACCCAAGTCCACCCAAGTCTACCCCTCAAACACAAGTCCACCCACCCTAAACTCAAGTCCCACCCACCCAAGTCCACCCTCAAACACAAGTCACACCCACCCAAGTCCCACCCAGACCCACCCACCCAAGTCATATATAGGAGGTGCTACCTATCTCGGCGCCTGGTGGCGCTAGAGTCCCAAACCACTTCTGGACTCTACCCTCTGTATAGACTCCCCACCCATCTATGACCCACCCTATGGACTCTACCCTGTTGAGCCACCCCTAACTGGACTCTACCACGCCCTCGACTGGGCTGGCCCTCTATCTCTCCCCCCTGGACTCTACCTCTGGACTCTACTCTGGACTCTACTCTGGACTCTAACCCCTACCCACTAACCTACCCTAACACTAACCTAACCCTACACTAACCTAACCCTACCCCTCTAACTCTACCCCTCTAACTCTACCCCTCTCTACCCCTCTGGACTCTACCCCTCTGGACTCTACCCCTCTGGACTCTACCCCTCTGGACTCTACCCCTCTGGACTCTACCCCTCTGGACTCTACCCCTCTGGACTCTACCCCTCTGGACTCTACCCCTCTGGACTCTACCCCTCTGGACTCTACCCCTCTGGACTCTACCCCTCTGGACTCTACCCCTCTGGACTCTACCCCTCTGGACTCTACCCCTCTGGACTCTACCCCTCTGGACTCTACCCCTCTGGACTCTACCCCTCTGGACTCTACCCCTCTGGACTCTACCCCTCTGGACTCTACCCCTCTGGACTCTACCCCTCTGGACTCTACCCCTCTGGACTCTACCCCTCTGGACTCTACCCCTCTGGACTCTACCCCTCTGGACTCTACCCCTCTGGACTCTACCCCTCTGGACTCTACCCCTCTGGACTCTACCCCTCTGGACTCTACCCCTCTGGACTCTACCCCTCTGGACTCTACCCCTCTGGACTCTACCCCTCTGGACTCTACCCCTCTGGACTCTACCCCTCTGGACTCTACCCCTCTGGACTCTACCCCTCTGGACTCTACCCTCTGGACTCTACCCCTCTGGACTCTACCCCTCTGGACTCTACCCCTCTGGACTCTACCCCTCTGGACTCTACCCCTCTGGACTCTACCCCTCTGGACTCTACCCCTCTGGACTCTACCCCTCTGGACTCTACCCCTCTGGACTCTACCCCTCTGGACTCTACCCCTCTGGACTCTACCCCTCTGGACTCTACCCCTCTGGACTCTACCCCTCTGGACTCTACCCCTCTGGACTCTACCCCTCTGGACTCTACCCCTCTGGACTCTACCCCTCTGGACTCTACCCTCTGGACTCTACCCCTCTGGACTCTACCCCTCTGGACTCTACCCCTCTGGACTCTACCCCTCTGGACTCTACCCCTCTGGACTCTACCTCTGGACTCTACCCCTCTGGACTCTACCCCTCTGGACTCTACCCCTCTGGACTCTACCCCTCTGGACTCTACCCCTCTGGACTCTACCCCTCTGGACTCTACCCCTCTGGACTCTACCCCTCTGGACTCTACCCCTCTGGACTCTACCCCTCTGGACTCTACCCCTCTGGACTCTACCCCTCTGGACTCTACCCCTCTGGACTCTACCCCTCTGGACTCTACCCCTCTGGACTCTACCCCTCTGGACTCTACCCCTCTGGACTCTACCCCTCTGGACTCTACCCCTCTGGACTCTACCCCTCTGGACTCTACCCCTCTGGACTCTACCCCTCTGGACTCTACCCCTCTGGACTCTACCCCTCTGGACTCTACCCCTCTGGACTCTACCCCTCTGGACTCTACCCCTCTGGACTCTACCCCTCTGGACTCTACCCCTCTGGACTCTACCCCTCTGGACTCTACCCCTCTGGACTCTACCCCTCTGGACTCTACCCCTCTGGACTCTACCCCTCTGGACTCTACCCCTCTGGACTCTACCCCTCTGGACTCTACCCCTCTGGACTCTACCCCTCTGGACTCTACCCCTCTGGACTCTACCCCTCTGGACTCTACCCCTCTGGACTCTACCCCTCTGGACTCTACCCCTCTGGACTCTACCCCTCTGGACTCTACCCCTCTGGACTCTACCCTCTGGACTCTACCCCTCTGGACTCTACCCCTCTGGACTCTACCCCTCTGGACTCTACCCCTCTGGACTCTACCCCTCTGGACTCTACCCCTCTGGACTCTACCCCTCTGGACTCTACCCCTCTGGACTCTACCCCTCTGGACTCTACCCCTCTGGACTCTACCCCTCTGGACTCTACCCCTCTGGACTCTACCCCTCTGGACTCTACCCTCTGGACTCTACCCCTCTGGACTCTACCCCTCTGGACTCTACCCCTCTGGACTCTACCCCTCTGGACTCTACCCCTCTGGACTCTACCCCTCTGGACTCTACCCCTCTGGACTCTACCCCTCTGGACTCTACCCCTCTGGACTCTACCCCTCTGGACTCTACCCCTCTGGACTCTACCCCTCTGGACTCTACCCCTCTGGACTCTACCCCTCTGGACTCTACCCCTCTGGACTCTACCCCTCTGGACTCTACCCCTCTGGACTCTACCCCTCTGGACTCTACCCCTCTGGACTCTACCCCTCTGGACTCTACCCCTCTGGACTCTACCCCTCTGGACTCTACCCCTCTGGACTCTACCCCTCTGGACTCTACCCCTCTGGACTCTACCCCTCTGGACTCTACCCCTCTGGACTCTACCCCTCTGGACTCTACCCCTCTGGACTCTACCCCTCTGGACTCTACCCCTCTGGACTCTACCCCTCTGGACTCTACCCCTCTGGACTCTACCCCTCTGGACTCTACCCCTCTGGACTCTACCCCTCTGGACTCTACCCCTCTGGACTCTACCCCTCTGGACTCTACCCCTCTGGACTCTACCCCTCTGGACTCTACCCCTCTGGACTCTACCCCTCTGGACTCTACCCCTCTGGACTCTACCCCTCTGGACTCTACCCCTCTGGACTCTACCCCTCTGGACTCTACCTCTGGACTCTACCCCTCTGGACTCTACCCCTCTGGACTCTACCCCTCTGGACTCTACCCCTCTGGACTCTACCCCTCTGGACTCTACCCCTCTGGACTCTACCCCTCTGGACTCTACCCCTCTGGACTCTACCCCTCTGGACTCTACCCCTCTGGACTCTACCCCTCTGGACTCTACCCCTCTGGACTCTACCCCTCTGGACTCTACCCCTCTGGACTCTACCCCTCTGGACTCTACCCCTCTGGACTCTACCCCTCTGGACTCTACCCCTCTGGACTCTACCCCTCTGGACTCTACCCCTCTGGACTCTACCCCTCTGGACTCTACCCCTCTGGACTCTACCCCTCTGGACTCTACCCCTCTGGACTCTACCCCTCTGGACTCTACCCCTCTGGACTCTACCCCTCTGGACTCTACCCCTCTGGACTCTACCCCTCTGGACTCTACCCCTCTGGACTCTACCCCTCTGGACTCTACCCCTCTGGACTCTACCCCTCTGGACTCTACCCCTCTGGACTCTACCCCTCTGGACTCTACCCCTCTGGACTCTACCCCTCTGGACTCTACCCCTCTGGACTCTACCCCTCTGGACTCTACCCCTCTGGACTCTACCCCTCTGGACTCTACCCTCTGGACTCTACCCCTCTGGACTCTACCCCTCTGGACTCTACCCCTCTGGACTCTACCCCTCTGGACTCTACCCTCTGGACTCTACCCCTCTGGACTCTACCCCTCTGGACTCTACCCCTCTGGACTCTACCCCTCTGGACTCTACCCCTCTGGACTCTACCCCTCTGGACTCTACCCCTCTGGACTCTACCCCTCTGGACTCTACCCCTCTGGACTCTACCCCTCTGGACTCTACCCCTCTGGACTCTACCCCTCTGGACTCTACCCCTCTGGACTCTACCCCTCTGGACTCTACCCCTCTGGACTCTACCCCTCTGGACTCTACCCCTCTGGACTCTACCCCTCTGGACTCTACCCCTCTGGACTCTACCCCTCTGGACTCTACCCCTCTGGACTCTACCCCTCTGGACTCTACCCCTCTGGACTCTACCCCTCTGGACTCTACCCCTCTGGACTCTACCCCTCTGGACTCTACCCCTCTGGACTCTACCCCTCTGGACTCTACCCCTCTGGACTCTACCCCTCTGGACTCTACCCTCTGGACTCTACCCCTCTGGACTCTACCCCTCTGGACTCTACCCCTCTGGACTCTACCCCTCTGGACTCTACCCCTCTGGACTCTACCCCTCTGGACTCTACCCCTCTGGACTCTACCCCTCTGGACTCTACCCTCTGGACTCTACCCCTCTGGACTCTACCCCTCTGGACTCTACCCCTCTGGACTCTACCCCTCTGGACTCTACCCCTCTGGACTCTACCCCTCTGGACTCTACCCCTCTGGACTCTACCCCTCTGGACTCTACCCCTCTGGACTCTACCCCTCTGGACTCTACCCCTCTGGACTCTACCCCTCTGGACTCTACCCCTCTGGACTCTACCCCTCTGGACTCTACCCCTCTGGACTCTACCCCTCTGGACTCTACCCCTCTGGACTCTACCCCTCTGGACTCTACCCCTCTGGACTCTACCCCTCTGGACTCTACCTCTGGACTCTACCCCTCTGGACTCTACCCCTCTGGACTCTACCCCTCTGGACTCTACCCCTCTGGACTCTACCCCTCTGGACTCTACCCCTCTGGACTCTACCCCTCTGGACTCTACCCCTCTGGACTCTACCCCTCTGGACTCTACCCCTCTGGACTCTACCCCTCTGGACTCTACCCCTCTGGACTCTACCCCTCTGGACTCTACCCCTCTGGACTCTACCCCTCTGGACTCTACCCCTCTGGACTCTACCCCTCTGGACTCTACCCCTCTGGACTCTACCCCTCTGGACTCTACCCCTCTGGACTCTACCCCTCTGGACTCTACCCTCTGGACTCTACCCCTCTGGACTCTACCCCTCTGGACTCTACCCCTCTGGACTCTACCCCTCTGGACTCTACCCCTCTGGACTCTACCCCTCTGGACTCTACCCCTCTGGACTCTACCCCTCTGGACTCTACCCCTCTGGACTCTACCCCTCTGGACTCTACCCCTCTGGACTCTACCCTCTGGACTCTACCCCTCTGGACTCTACCCCTCTGGACTCTACCCCTCTGGACTCTACCCCTCTGGACTCTACCCCTCTGGACTCTACCCCTCTGGACTCTACCCTCTGGACTCTACCCCTCTGGACTCTACCCCTCTGGACTCTACCCCTCTGGACTCTACCCCTCTGGACTCTACCCCTCTGGACTCTACCCCTCTGGACTCTACCCCTCTGGACTCTACCCCTCTGGACTCTACCCCTCTGGACTCTACCCCTCTGGACTCTACCCCTCTGGACTCTACCCCTCTGGACTCTACCCCTCTGGACTCTACCCCTCTGGACTCTACCCCTCTGGACTCTACCCTCTGGACTCTACCCCTCTGGACTCTACCCCTCTGGACTCTACCCCTCTGGACTCTACCCCTCTGGACTCTACCCTCTGGACTCTACCCCTCTGGACTCTACCCCTCTGGACTCTACCCCTCTGGACTCTACCCCTCTGGACTCTACCCCTCTGGACTCTACCCCTCTGGACTCTACCCCTCTGGACTCTACCCCTCTGGACTCTACCCCTCTGGACTCTACCCCTCTGGACTCTACCCCTCTGGACTCTACCCCTCTGGACTCTACCCCTCTGGACTCTACCCCTCTGGACTCTACCCCTCTGGACTCTACCCCTCTGGACTCTACCCCTCTGGACTCTACCCCTCTGGACTCTACCCCTCTGGACTCTACCCCTCTGGACTCTACCCCTCTGGACTCTACCCCTCTGGACTCTACCCCTCTGGACTCTACCCCTCTGGACTCTACCCCTCTGGACTCTACCCCTCTGGACTCTACCCCTCTGGACTCTACCCCTCTGGACTCTACCCCTCTGGACTCTACCCCTCTGGACTCTACCCCTCTGGACTCTACCCCTCTGGACTCTACCCCTCTGGACTCTACCCCTCTGGACTCTACCCCTCTGGACTCTACCCCTCTGGACTCTACCCCTCTGGACTCTACCCCTCTGGACTCTACCCCTCTGGACTCTACCCCTCTGGACTCTACCCCTCTGGACTCTACCCCTCTGGACTCTACCCCTCTGGACTCTACCCCTCTGGACTCTACCCCTCTGGACTCTACCCCTCTGGACTCTACCCCTCTGGACTCTACCCCTCTGGACTCTACCCCTCTGGACTCTACCCCTCTGGACTCTACCCCTCTGGACTCTACCCCTCTGGACTCTACCCCTCTGGACTCTACCCCTCTGGACTCTACCCCTCTGGACTCTACCCCTCTGGACTCTACCCCTCTGGACTCTACCCCTCTGGACTCTACCCCTCTGGACTCTACCCCTCTGGACTCTACCCCTCTGGACTCTACCCCTCTGGACTCTACCCCTCTGGACTCTACCCCTCTGGACTCTACCCCTCTGGACTCTACCCCTCTGGACTCTACCCCTCTGGACTCTACCCCTCTGGACTCTACCCCTCTGGACTCTACCCCTCTGGACTCTACCCCTCTGGACTCTACCCCTCTGGACTCTACCCCTCTGGACTCTACCCCTCTGGACTCTACCCCTCTGGACTCTACCCTCTGGACTCTACCCCTCTGGACTCTACCCCTCTGGACTCTACCCCTCTGGACTCTACCCCTCTGGACTCTACCCCTCTGGACTCTACCCCTCTGGACTCTACCCCTCTGGACTCTACCCCTCTGGACTCTACCCCTCTGGACTCTACCCCTCTGGACTCTACCCCTCTGGACTCTACCCCTCTGGACTCTACCCCTCTGGACTCTACCCCTCTGGACTCTACCCCTCTGGACTCTACCCCTCTGGACTCTACCCCTCTGGACTCTACCCCTCTGGACTCTACCCCTCTGGACTCTACCCCTCTGGACTCTACCCCTCTGGACTCTACCCCTCTGGACTCTACCCCTCTGGACTCTACCCCTCTGGACTCTACCCCTCTGGACTCTACCCCTCTGGACTCTACCCCTCTGGACTCTACCCCTCTGGACTCTACCCCTCTGGACTCTACCCCTCTGGACTCTACCCCTCTGGACTCTACCCCTCTGGACTCTACCCCTCTGGACTCTACCCCTCTGGACTCTACCCCTCTGGACTCTACCCCTCTGGACTCTACCCCTCTGGACTCTACCCCTCTGGACTCTACCCCTCTGGACTCTACCCCTCTGGACTCTACCCCTCTGGACTCTACCCCTCTGGACTCTACCCCTCTGGACTCTACCCCTCTGGACTCTACCCCTCTGGACTCTACCCCTCTGGACTCTACCCCTCTGGACTCTACCCCTCTGGACTCTACCCCTCTGGACTCTACCTCTGGACTCTACCCCTCTGGACTCTACCCCTCTGGACTCTACCCCTCTGGACTCTACCCCTCTGGACTCTACCCCTCTGGACTCTACCCCTCTGGACTCTACCCCTCTGGACTCTACCCCTCTGGACTCTACCCCTCTGGACTCTACCCCTCTGGACTCTACCCCTCTGGACTCTACCCCTCTGGACTCTACCTCTGGACTCTACCCCTCTGGACTCTACCCCTCTGGACTCTACCCCTCTGGACTCTACCCCTCTGGACTCTACCCCTCTGGACTCTACCCCTCTGGACTCTACCCCTCTGGACTCTACCCCTCTGGACTCTACCCCTCTGGACTCTACCCCTCTGGACTCTACCCCTCTGGACTCTACCCCTCTGGACTCTACCCCTCTGGACTCTACCCCTCTGGACTCTACCCCTCTGGACTCTACCCCTCTGGACTCTACCCCTCTGGACTCTACCCCTCTGGACTCTACCCCTCTGGACTCTACCCCTCTGGACTCTACCCCTCTGGACTCTACCCCTCTGGACTCTACCCCTCTGGACTCTACCCCTCTGGACTCTACCCCTCTGGACTCTACCCCTCTGGACTCTACCCCTCTGGACTCTACCCCTCTGGACTCTACCCCTCTGGACTCTACCCCTCTGGACTCTACCCCTCTGGACTCTACCCTCTGGACTCTACCCCTCTGGACTCTACCCCTCTGGACTCTACCCCTCTGGACTCTACCCCTCTGGACTCTACCCCTCTGGACTCTACCCCTCTGGACTCTACCCCTCTGGACTCTACCCCTCTGGACTCTACCCCTCTGGACTCTACCCCTCTGGACTCTACCCCTCTGGACTCTACCCCTCTGGACTCTACCCCTCTGGACTCTACCCCTCTGGACTCTACCCCTCTGGACTCTACCCCTCTGGACTCTACCCCTCTGGACTCTACCCCTCTGGACTCTACCCCTCTGGACTCTACCCCTCTGGACTCTACCCCTCTGGACTCTACCCCTCTGGACTCTACCCCTCTGGACTCTACCCCTCTGGACTCTACCCCTCTGGACTCTACCCCTCTGGACTCTACCCCTCTGGACTCTACCCCTCTGGACTCTACCCCTCTGGACTCTACCCCTCTGGACTCTACCCCTCTGGACTCTACCCCTCTGGACTCTACCCCTCTGGACTCTACCCCTCTGGACTCTACCCCTCTGGACTCTACCCCTCTGGACTCTACCCCTCTGGACTCTACCCCTCTGGACTCTACCCCTCTGGACTCTACCCCTCTGGACTCTACCCCTCTGGACTCTACCCCTCTGGACTCTACCCCTCTGGACTCTACCCCTCTGGACTCTACCCCTCTGGACTCTACCCCTCTGGACTCTACCCCTCTGGACTCTACCCCTCTGGACTCTACCCCTCTGGACTCTACCCCTCTGGACTCTACCCCTCTGGACTCTACCCCTCTGGACTCTACCCTCTGGACTCTACCCCTCTGGACTCTACCCCTCTGGACTCTACCCCTCTGGACTCTACCCCTCTGGACTCTACCCTCTGGACTCTACCCCTCTGGACTCTACCCCTCTGGACTCTACCCCTCTGGACTCTACCCCTCTGGACTCTACCCCTCTGGACTCTACCCCTCTGGACTCTACCCCTCTGGACTCTACCCCTCTGGACTCTACCCCTCTGGACTCTACCCCTCTGGACTCTACCCCTCTGGACTCTACCCCTCTGGACTCTACCCCTCTGGACTCTACCCCTCTGGACTCTACCCCTCTGGACTCTACCCCTCTGGACTCTACCCCTCTGGACTCTACCCCTCTGGACTCTACCCCTCTGGACTCTACCCCTCTGGACTCTACCCCTCTGGACTCTACCCCTCTGGACTCTACCCCTCTGGACTCTACCCCTCTGGACTCTACCCCTCTGGACTCTACCCCTCTGGACTCTACCCCTCTGGACTCTACCCCTCTGGACTCTACCCCTCTGGACTCTACCCCTCTGGACTCTACCCCTCTGGACTCTACCCCTCTGGACTCTACCCCTCTGGACTCTACCCCTCTGGACTCTACCCCTCTGGACTCTACCCCTCTGGACTCTACCCCTCTGGACTCTACCCCTCTGGACTCTACCCCTCTGGACTCTACCCCTCTGGACTCTACCCCTCTGGACTCTACCCCTCTGGACTCTACCCTCTGGACTCTACCCCTCTGGACTCTACCCCTCTGGACTCTACCCCTCTGGACTCTACCCCTCTGGACTCTACCCCTCTGGACTCTACCCCTCTGGACTCTACCCCTCTGGACTCTACCCCTCTGGACTCTACCCCTCTGGACTCTACCCCTCTGGACTCTACCCCTCTGGACTCTACCCCTCTGGACTCTACCCTCTGGACTCTACCCCTCTGGACTCTACCCCTCTGGACTCTACCCCTCTGGACTCTACCCCTCTGGACTCTACCCCTCTGGACTCTACCCCTCTGGACTCTACCCCTCTGGACTCTACCCCTCTGGACTCTACCCCTCTGGACTCTACCCCTCTGGACTCTACCCCTCTGGACTCTACCCCTCTGGACTCTACCCCTCTGGACTCTACCCCTCTGGACTCTACCCCTCTGGACTCTACCCCTCTGGACTCTACCCCTCTGGACTCTACCCCTCTGGACTCTACCCCTCTGGACTCTACCCCTCTGGACTCTACCCCTCTGGACTCTACCCCTCTGGACTCTACCCCTCTGGACTCTACCCCTCTGGACTCTACCCCTCTGGACTCTACCCCTCTGGACTCTACCCCTCTGGACTCTACCCCTCTGGACTCTACCCCTCTGGACTCTACCCCTCTGGACTCTACCCCTCTGGACTCTACCCCTCTGGACTCTACCCCTCTGGACTCTACCCCTCTGGACTCTACCCCTCTGGACTCTACCCCTCTGGACTCTACCCCTCTGGACTCTACCCCTCTGGACTCTACCCCTCTGGACTCTACCCCTCTGGACTCTACCCCTCTGGACTCTACCCTCTGGACTCTACCCCTCTGGACTCTACCCCTCTGGACTCTACCCCTCTGGACTCTACCCCTCTGGACTCTACCCCTCTGGACTCTACCCCTCTGGACTCTACCCCTCTGGACTCTACCCCTCTGGACTCTACCTCTGGACTCTACCCCTCTGGACTCTACCCCTCTGGACTCTACCCCTCTGGACTCTACCCCTCTGGACTCTACCCCTCTGGACTCTACCCCTCTGGACTCTACCCCTCTGGACTCTACCCCTCTGGACTCTACCCCTCTGGACTCTACCCCTCTGGACTCTACCCCTCTGGACTCTACCCCTCTGGACTCTACCCCTCTGGACTCTACCCTCTGGACTCTACCCCTCTGGACTCTACCCCTCTGGACTCTACCCCTCTGGACTCTACCCCTCTGGACTCTACCCCTCTGGACTCTACCCCTCTGGACTCTACCCCTCTGGACTCTACCCCTCTGGACTCTACCCCTCTGGACTCTACCCCTCTGGACTCTACCCCTCTGGACTCTACCCCTCTGGACTCTACCCCTCTGGACTCTACCCCTCTGGACTCTACCCCTCTGGACTCTACCCCTCTGGACTCTACCCCTCTGGACTCTACCCCTCTGGACTCTACCCCTCTGGACTCTACCCCTCTGGACTCTACCCCTCTGGACTCTACCCCTCTGGACTCTACCCCTCTGGACTCTACCCCTCTGGACTCTACCCCTCTGGACTCTACCCCTCTGGACTCTACCCCTCTGGACTCTACCCCTCTGGACTCTACCCCTCTGGACTCTACCCCTCTGGACTCTACCCCTCTGGACTCTACCCCTCTGGACTCTACCCCTCTGGACTCTACCCCTCTGGACTCTACCCCTCTGGACTCTACCCCTCTGGACTCTACCCCTCTGGACTCTACCCCTCTGGACTCTACCCCTCTGGACTCTACCCCTCTGGACTCTACCCCTCTGGACTCTACCCTCTGGACTCTACCCCTCTGGACTCTACCCCTCTGGACTCTACCCCTCTGGACTCTACCCCTCTGGACTCTACCCCTCTGGACTCTACCCCTCTGGACTCTACCCCTCTGGACTCTACCCCTCTGGACTCTACCCCTCTGGACTCTACCCCTCTGGACTCTACCCCTCTGGACTCTACCCCTCTGGACTCTACCCCTCTGGACTCTACCCCTCTGGACTCTACCCCTCTGGACTCTACCCCTCTGGACTCTACCCCTCTGGACTCTACCCCTCTGGACTCTACCCCTCTGGACTCTACCCCTCTGGACTCTACCCCTCTGGACTCTACCCCTCTGGACTCTACCCCTCTGGACTCTACCCCTCTGGACTCTACCCCTCTGGACTCTACCCCTCTGGACTCTACCCTCTGGACTCTACCCCTCTGGACTCTACCCCTCTGGACTCTACCCCTCTGGACTCTACCCCTCTGGACTCTACCCCTCTGGACTCTACCCCTCTGGACTCTACCCCTCTGGACTCTACCCCTCTGGACTCTACCCCTCTGGACTCTACCCCTCTGGACTCTACCCCTCTGGACTCTACCCCTCTGGACTCTACCCCTCTGGACTCTACCCCTCTGGACTCTACCCCTCTGGACTCTACCCCTCTGGACTCTACCCCTCTGGACTCTACCCCTCTGGACTCTACCCCTCTGGACTCTACCCTCTGGACTCTACCCCTCTGGACTCTACCCCTCTGGACTCTACCCTCTGGACTCTACCCCTCTGGACTCTACCCCTCTGGACTCTACCCCTCTGGACTCTACCCCTCTGGACTCTACCCCTCTGGACTCTACCCCTCTGGACTCTACCCCTCTGGACTCTACCCCTCTGGACTCTACCCCTCTGGACTCTACCCCTCTGGACTCTACCCCTCTGGACTCTACCCCTCTGGACTCTACCCCTCTGGACTCTACCCCTCTGGACTCTACCCCTCTGGACTCTACCCCTCTGGACTCTACCCCTCTGGACTCTACCCCTCTGGACTCTACCCCTCTGGACTCTACCCCTCTGGACTCTACCCCTCTGGACTCTACCCCTCTGGACTCTACCCCTCTGGACTCTACCCCTCTGGACTCTACCCCTCTGGACTCTACCCCTCTGGACTCTACCCCTCTGGACTCTACCCCTCTGGACTCTACCCTCTGGACTCTACCCTCTGGACTCTACCCCTCTGGACTCTACCCCTCTGGACTCTACCTCTGGACTCTACCCCTCTGGACTCTACCCCTCTGGACTCTACCCCTCTGGACTCTACCCCTCTGGACTCTACCCCTCTGGACTCTACCCCTCTGGACTCTACCCCTCTGGACTCTACCCCTCTGGACTCTACCCCTCTGGACTCTACCCCTCTGGACTCTACCCCTCTGGACTCTACCCCTCTGGACTCTACCCCTCTGGACTCTACCCCTCTGGACTCTACCCCTCTGGACTCTACCCTCTGGACTCTACCCCTCTGGACTCTACCCCTCTGGACTCTACCCCTCTGGACTCTACCCCTCTGGACTCTACCCCTCTGGACTCTACCCCTCTGGACTCTACCCCTCTGGACTCTACCCCTCTGGACTCTACCCCTCTGGACTCTACCTCTGGACTCTACCCCTCTGGACTCTACCCCTCTGGACTCTACCCCTCTGGACTCTACCCCTCTGGACTCTACCCTCTGGACTCTACCCCTCTGGACTCTACCCCTCTGGACTCTACCCCTCTGGACTCTACCCCTCTGGACTCTACCCCTCTGGACTCTACCCCTCTGGACTCTACCCCTCTGGACTCTACCCCTCTGGACTCTACCCCTCTGGACTCTACCCCTCTGGACTCTACCCCTCTGGACTCTACCCCTCTGGACTCTACCCCTCTGGACTCTACCCCTCTGGACTCTACCCCTCTGGACTCTACCCCTCTGGACTCTACCCCTCTGGACTCTACCCCTCTGGACTCTACCCCTCTGGACTCTACCCCTCTGGACTCTACCCCTCTGGACTCTACCCCTCTGGACTCTACCCCTCTGGACTCTACCCCTCTGGACTCTACCCCTCTGGACTCTACCCCTCTGGACTCTACCCCTCTGGACTCTACCCCTCTGGACTCTACCCCTCTGGACTCTACCCCTCTGGACTCTACCCCTCTGGACTCTACCCCTCTGGACTCTACCCCTCTGGACTCTACCCTCTGGACTCTACCCCTCTGGACTCTACCCCTCTGGACTCTACCCTCTGGACTCTACCCCTCTGGACTCTACCCCTCTGGACTCTACCCCTCTGGACTCTACCCCTCTGGACTCTACCTCTGGACTCTACCCCTCTGGACTCTACCCCTCTGGACTCTACCCCTCTGGACTCTACCCCTCTGGACTCTACCCCTCTGGACTCTACCCCTCTGGACTCTACCCTCTGGACTCTACCCCTCTGGACTCTACCCCTCTGGACTCTACCCCTCTGGACTCTACCCCTCTGGACTCTACCCCTCTGGACTCTACCCCTCTGGACTCTACCCCTCTGGACTCTACCCCTCTGGACTCTCTACCCCTCTGGACTCTACCCCTCTGGACTCTACCCCTCTGGACTCTACCCCTCTGGACTCTACCTCTGGACTCTACCCCTCTGGACTCTACCCCTCTGGACTCTACCCCTCTGGACTCTACCCCTCTGGACTCTACCCCTCTGGACTCTACCCCTCTGGACTCTACCCCTCTGGACTCTACCCCTCTGGACTCTACCCCTCTGGACTCTACCCTCTGGACTCTCCCTCTGGACTCTACCCCTCTGGACTCTACCCCTCTGGACTCTACCCCTCTGGACTCTACCCCTCTGGACTCTACCCCTCTGGACTCTACCCCTCTGGACTCTACCCCTCTGGACTCTACCCCTCTGGACTCTACCCCTCTGGACTCTACCCCTCTGGACTCTACCCCTCTGGACTCTACCCTCTGGACTCTACCCCTCTGGACTCTACCCCTCTGGACTCTACCCCTCTGGACTCTACCCCTCTGGACTCTACCCCTCTGGACTCTACCCCTCTGGACTCTACCCCTCTGGACTCTACCCCTCTGGACTCTACCCCTCTGGACTCTACCCCTCTGGACTCTACCCCTCTGGACTCTACCCCTCTGGACTCTACCCCTCTGGACTCTACCCCTCTGGACTCTACCCCTCTGGACTCTACCCCTCTGGACTCTACCCCTCTGGACTCTACCCCTCTGGACTCTACCCCTCTGGACTCTACCCCTCTGGACTCTACCCCTCTGGACTCTACCCCTCTGGACTCTACCCCTCTGGACTCTACCCCTCTGGACTCTACCCCTCTGGACTCTACCCCTCTGGACTCTACCCCTCTGGACTCTACCCCTCTGGACTCTACCCCTCTGGACTCTACCCCTCTGGACTCTACCCCTCTGGACTCTACCCCTCTGGACTCTACCCCTCTGGACTCTACCCCTCTGGACTCTACCCCTCTGGACTCTACCCCTCTGGACTCTACCCCTCTGGACTCTACCCTCTGGACTCTACCCCTCTGGACTCTACCCCTCTGGACTCTACCCCTCTGGACTCTACCCCTCTGGACTCTACCCTCTGGACTCTACCCCTCTGGACTCTACCCCTCTGGACTCTACCCCTCTGGACTCTACCCCTCTGGACTCTACCCCTCTGGACTCTACCCCTCTGGACTCTACCCCTCTGGACTCTACCCCTCTGGACTCTACCCCTCTGGACTCTACCCCTCTGGACTCTACCCCTCTGGACTCTACCCCTCTGGACTCTACCCCTCTGGACTCTACCCCTCTGGACTCTACCCCTCTGGACTCTACCCCTCTGGACTCTACCCCTCTGGACTCTACCCCTCTGGACTCTACCCCTCTGGACTCTACCCCTCTGGACTCTACCCCTCTGGACTCTACCCCTCTGGACTCTACCCCTCTGGACTCTACCCCTCTGGACTCTACCCCTCTGGACTCTACCCCTCTGGACTCTACCCCTCTGGACTCTACCCTCTGGACTCTACCCCTCTGGACTCTACCCCTCTGGACTCTACCCCTCTGGACTCTACCCCTCTGGACTCTACCCCTCTGGACTCTACCCCTCTGGACTCTACCCCTCTGGACTCTACCCCTCTGGACTCTACCCCTCTGGACTCTACCCCTCTGGACTCTACCCCTCTGGACTCTACCCTCTGGACTCTACCCCTCTGGACTCTACCCCTCTGGACTCTACCCCTCTGGACTCTACCCCTCTGGACTCTACCCCTCTGGACTCTACCCCTCTGGACTCTACCCCTCTGGACTCTACCCCTCTGGACTCTACCCCTCTGGACTCTACCCCTCTGGACTCTACCCCTCTGGACTCTACCCCTCTGGACTCTACCCTCTGGACTCTACCCCTCTGGACTCTACCCCCTGGACTCTACCCCTCTGGACTCTACCCCTCTGGACTCTACCCCTCTGGACTCTACCCCTCTGGACTCTACCCCTCTGGACTCTACCCCTCTGGACTCTACCCCTCTGGACTCTACCCCTCTGGACTCTACCCCTCTGGACTCTACCCCTCTGGACTCTACCCCTCTGGACTCTACCCCTCTGGACTCTACCCCTCTGGACTCTACCCCTCTGGACTCTACCCCTCTGGACTCTACCCCTCTGGACTCTACCCTCTGGACTCTACCCCTCTGGACTCTACCCCTCTGGACTCTACCCCTCTGGACTCTACCCCTCTGGACTCTACCCTCTGGACTCTACCCCTCTGGACTCTACCCCTCTGGACTCTACCCCTCTGGACTCTACCCCTCTGGACTCTACCCCTCTGGACTCTACCTCTGGACTCTACCCCTCTGGACTCTACCCCTCTGGACTCTACCCCTCTGGACTCTACCCCTCTGGACTCTACCCCTCTGGACTCTACCCCTCTGGACTCTACCCCTCTGGACTCTACCCTCTGGACTCTACCCCTCTGGACTCTACCCCTCTGGACTCTACCCCTCTGGACTCTACCCCTCTGGACTCTACCCCTCTGGACTCTACCCCTCTGGACTCTACCCCTCTGGACTCTACCCTCTGGACTCTACCCCTCTGGACTCTACCCCTCTGGACTCTACCCCTCTGGACTCTACCCCTCTGGACTCTACCCCTCTGGACTCTACCCCTCTGGACTCTACCCCTCTGGACTCTACCCCTCTGGACTCTACCCCTCTGGACTCTACCCCTCTGGACTCTACCCTCTGGACTCTACCCCTCTGGACTCTACCCCTCTGGACTCTACCCCTCTGGACTCTACCCCTCTGGACTCTACCCCTCTGGACTCTACCCCTCTGGACTCTACCCCTCTGGACTCTACCCCTCTGGACTCTACCCCTCTGGACTCTACCCTCTGGACTCTACCCTCTGGACTCTACCCCTCTGGACTCTACCCCTCTGGACTCTACCCCTCTGGACTCTACCCCTCTGGACTCTACCCCTCTGGACTCTACCCCTCTGGACTCTACCCCTCTGGACTCTACCCCTCTGGACTCTACCCTCTGGACTCTACCCCTCTGGACTCTACCCCTCTGGACTCTACCCCTCTGGACTCTACCCCTCTGGACTCTACCCCTCTGGACTCTACCCCTCTGGACTCTACCCCTCTGGACTCTACCCCTCTGGACTCTACCCCTCTGGACTCTACCCCTCTGGACTCTACCCCTCTGGACTCTACCCCTCTGGACTCTACCCCTCTGGACTCTACCCCTCTGGACTCTACCCCTCTGGACTCTACCCCTCTGGACTCTACCCCCTCTGGACTCTACCCCTCTGGACTCTACCCCTCTGGACTCTACCCCTCTGGACTCTACCCCTCTGGACTCTACCCCTCTGGACTCTACCCCTCTGGACTCTACCCCTCTGGACTCTACCCCTCTGGACTCTACCCCTCTGGACTCTACCCTCTGGACTCTACCCCTCTGGACTCTACCCCTCTGGACTCTACCCCTCTGGACTCTACCCCTCTGGACTCTACCCCTCTGGACTCTACCCCTCTGGACTCTACCCCTCTGGACTCTACCCCTCTGGACTCTACCCCTCTGGACTCTACCCCTCTGGACTCTACCCCTCTGGACTCTACCCCTCTGGACTCTACCCCTCTGGACTCTACCCCTCTGGACTCTACCCCTCTGGACTCTACCCCTCTGGACTCTACCCCTCTGGACTCTACCCCTCTGGACTCTACCCCTCTGGACTCTACCCTCTGGACTCTACCCCTCTGGACTCTACCCCTCTGGACTCTACCCCTCTGGACTCTACCCCTCTGGACTCTACCCCTCTGGACTCTACCCCTCTGGACTCTACCCCTCTGGACTCTACCCCTCTGGACTCTACCCCTCTGGACTCTACCCCTCTGGACTCTACCCCTCTGGACTCTACCCCTCTGGACTCTACCCCTCTGGACTCTACCCCTCTGGACTCTACCCCTCTGGACTCTACCCCTCTGGACTCTACCCCTCTGGACTCTACCCCTCTGGACTCTACCCCTCTGGACTCTACCCCTCTGGACTCTACCCCTCTGGACTCTACCCCTCTGGACTCTACCCCTCTGGACTCTACCCCTCTGGACTCTACCCCTCTGGACTCTACCCCTCTGGACTCTACCCCTCTGGACTCTACCCCTCTGGACTCTACCCCTCTGGACTCTACCCCCTGGACTCTACCCCTCTGGACTCTACCCCTCTGGACTCTACCCCTCTGGACTCTACCCCTCTGGACTCTACCCCTCTGGACTCTACCCCTCTGGACTCTACCCCTCTGGACTCTACCCCTCTGGACTCTACCCCTCTGGACTCTACCCCTCTGGACTCTACCCCTCTGGACTCTACCCCTCTGGACTCTACCCCTCTGGACTCTACCCCTCTGGACTCTACCCTCTGGACTCTACCCCTCTGGACTCTACCCCTCTGGACTCTACCCCTCTGGACTCTACCCCTCTGGACTCTACCCCTCTGGACTCTACCCCTCTGGACTCTACCCCTCTGGACTCTACCCCTCTGGACTCTACCCCTCTGGACTCTACCCCTCTGGACTCTACCCCTCTGGACTCTACCCCTCTGGACTCTACCCCTCTGGACTCTACCCCTCTGGACTCTACCCCTCTGGACTCTACCCCTCTGGACTCTACCCCTCTGGACTCTACCCCTCTGGACTCTACCCCTCTGGACTCTACCCCTCTGGACTCTACCCCTCTGGACTCTACCCCTCTGGACTCTCTACCCCTCTGGACTCTACCCCTCTGGACTCTACCCCTCTGGACTCTACCCCTCTGGACTCTACCCCTCTGGACTCTACCCCTCTGGACTCTACCCTCTGGACTCTACCCCTCTGGACTCTACCCCTCTGGACTCTACCCCTCTGGACTCTACCCCTCTGGACTCTACCCCTCTGGACTCTACCCCTCTGGACTCTACCCCTCTGGACTCTACCCTCTGGACTCTACCCCTCTGGACTCTACCCCTCTGGACTCTACCCCTCTGGACTCTACCCCTCTGGACTCTACCCCTCTGGACTCTACCCCTCTGGACTCTACCCCTCTGGACTCTACCCCTCTGGACTCTACCCCTCTGGACTCTACCCCTCTGGACTCTACCCCTCTGGACTCTACCCCTCTGGACTCTACCCCTCTGGACTCTACCCCTCTGGACTCTACCCTCTGGACTCTACCCCTCTGGACTCTACCCCTCTGGACTCTACCCTCTGGACTCTACCCCTCTGGACTCTACCCCTCTGGACTCTACCCCTCTGGACTCTACCCCTCTGGACTCTACCCCTCTGGACTCTACCCTCTGGACTCTACCCCTCTGGACTCTACCCCTCTGGACTCTACCCCTCTGGACTCTACCCCTCTGGACTCTACCCCTCTGGACTCTACCCTCTGGACTCTACCCCTCTGGACTCTACCCCTCTGGACTCTACCCCTCTGGACTCTACCCTCTGGACTCTACCCCTCTGGACTCTACCCCTCTGGACTCTACCCCTCTGGACTCTACCCCTCTGGACTCTACCCCTCTGGACTCTACCCCTCTGGACTCTACCCCTCTGGACTCTACCCCTCTGGACTCTACCCCTCTGGACTCTACCCCTCTGGACTCTACCCCTCTGGACTCTACCCCTCTGGACTCTACCCCTCTGGACTCTACCCCTCTGGACTCTACCCCTCTGGACTCTACCCCTCTGGACTCTACCCCTCTGGACTCTACCCCTCTGGACTCTACCCCTCTGGACTCTACCCCTCTGGACTCTACCCCTCTGGACTCTACCCCTCTGGACTCTCTACCCCTCTGGACTCTACCCCTCTGGACTCTACCCCCTCTGGACTCTACCCCTCTGGACTCTACCCCTCTGGACTCTACCCCTCTGGACTCTACCCCTCTGGACTCTACCCCTCTGGACTCTACCCCTCTGGACTCTACCCCTCTGGACTCTACCCCTCTGGACTCTACCCTCTGGACTCTACCCCTCTGGACTCTACCCCTCTGGACTCTACCCCTCTGGACTCTACCCCTCTGGACTCTACCCCTCTGGACTCTACCCCTCTGGACTCTACCCCTCTGGACTCTACCCCTCTGGACTCTACCCCTCTGGACTCTACCCCTCTGGACTCTACCCCTCTGGACTCTACCCCTCTGGACTCTACCCCTCTGGACTCTACCCCTCTGGACTCTACCCCTCTGGACTCTACCCCTCTGGACTCTACCCCTCTGGACTCTACCCCTCTGGACTCTACCCCTCTGGACTCTACCCCTCTGGACTCTACCCCTCTGGACTCTACCCCTCTGGACTCTACCCCTCTGGACTCTACCCCTCTGGACTCTACCCCTCTGGACTCTACCCCTCTGGACTCTACCCCTCTGGACTCTACCCCTCTGGACTCTACCCCTCTGGACTCTACCCCTCTGGACTCTACCCCTCTGGACTCTACCCCTCTGGACTCTACCCCTCTGGACTCTACCCCTCTGGACTCTACCCCTCTGGACTCTACCCTCTGGACTCTACCCCTCTGGACTCTACCCTCTGGACTCTACCCTCTGGACTCTACCCCTCTGGACTCTACCCTCTGGACTCTACCCCTCTGGACTCTACCCCTCTGGACTCTACCCACCTCTGGAACTCTGCCCCTCTGGACTCTACCTCTGGACTCTACCCCTCTGGGACTCTACCCCTCTAGACTCTACCCCTCTGGACTCTACCCCCTCTGGACTCCTACCCTCCCCTGGACTCTGCACCCCTACAGACTCTACCCCTCTGGACTCCTACCCCTCTGGACTCTACCCCTCTGGACTCTACCCCCTCTGGACTCTGCCCCTCTGGACTCCTACCCCTCTGGACTCTGCCCCTCTGGACTCTACCCCCTCCTGGACTCTACCCCTCTGGACTCTACCCCTCCTGGACTCTACCACCTCTGGGACTCTGCCCCACTCTGGACTCTGCCTCTGGACTCTACCTCTGGACTCTACCCCTCTGGACTCTACCCACTCTGGACCTCCTACCCCCTCTGGACTCTACCCCTCTGGACTCTACCCCCTCTGGACTCCTACCCCCCTCTGGACTCTCTACCCTCCTGGACTCTGCCCCTCTGGACTCTGCCTCCTGGACTCCTACCCCTCTGGACTCTACCCCTCTGGACTCTACCTCTGGACTCTACCCCTCTGGACTCCCTCTGGACTCTACCCTCTGGACTCTACCCTCTGGACTCTACCTCCTGGAACTCCTACCCCTCTGGACTCTACCCTCCTGGAACTCTACCCTCTGGAACTCCTACCCCCTCTGGACTCTACCCTCTGGGACTCTACTGCCCTCTGGACTCCTACCCCTCTGGAACTCTACCTCATGGACTCTACCCCTCTGGACTCTGCACCTCTGGACTCTACCCCCCTCTGGACTCTACCCCTCTGGACTCTACCCCTCTGGACCTCTGCCCCTCTGGACTCTACCCCTCTGGACTCCTACCCTCTGGACTCTACCCTCTGGACTCTACTCCCCTCTGGACTCTGCCTCTGGACTCTACCACCTCCTCAGACTCTACCCACTCTGGACTCCTACCCCTCTGGACTCCTGCCCCTATATCTGGACTCTACCCACTCTGGACTCCTACCCACTCCTGGACTCTCTACCCTCTGGACTCTACCCCTCTGGACTCCTACCCTCTGGACTCCTACCCTCTGGACCTCTACCCCTCTGGACTCTACCCCCCTCAGGACTCTACCCCTCTGGACTCCTGCCCTCTGGACTCTACCCCTCCTGGACTCTGCACCCCTCCTGGACTCTACCCTCTGGACTCTACCCCTCCTAGACTCACTGCCCCTCTGGACTCTGCCCTCTGGACTCTACCCCTCTGGACTCCTGCCTCTGGACCTCCACCCTCTGGACCTCTACCCCTCTGGACTCACACCCTCTGGAACTCCCTACTGCTGGACTCCTACCCCTCTGGACTCTACCCCTCTGGACTCTGCACCCTCACAGACTCTACCCCTCTGGACTCCTACCCCTCTGGACTCTACCCTCTGGACTCCTACCCTCCTGGACTCTACCCTCTGGACTCTGCACCCCTCTAGACTCCTACCCCTCTGGACTCTACCCCTCCCCCCAGACTCTACCCCTCTGGACTCTACCCCTCTGGACTCTACCCCTCCTGGAGCTCTACCCCCTCTGGGAACTCTACCTCCTGGACTCTACCCTCTGGAACTCTACCCCTCTGGGCTACCCCTCCTGGACTCCCCCTACCTCTGGGCTCTACCTCCTGGACTCTACCCCTCTGGACTCTACCCCCTCTGGACTCTACCCCTCTGGACTCTACCCCTCTGGGCTCTACCTACCTCTGGACTCTCTACCCCTCTGGACTCTACCCCTCTGGAGACTCTACCCCTCTGGAGACTCTACCCCTCTGGAGACTCTACCCCTCTGGACTCTACCCCCTCTGGACTCTCACCACCTCTGGACTCTACCCCTCTAGACTCTACCTCACTCTGAGACTCTACCTCTGAACTCTGGACCTCTGGCTCTACCCCCTCTTTGGACTCTACCCCTCTGGACTCCTGCCCTCTGGAACTCCTACCCCTCTGGAACCTCTACCCCTCTGGACTCCCTACCCACTCCTGGACTCTGCCCCTCTGGACTCTGCCCCTCTGGGACTCTACCCCCTCTGGGACTCTGCCCCTCTGGACTCTGCCCCTCTGGACTCTACCCCCTCTGGACTCTACCCTCTGGACTCTACCCTCTGGACTCTGCCTCCTCTGGACTCCACCTCTGGACTCTACCTCCTGGACTCTGCCTCTGGGCTCTGCCTCTGGACTCCTACCCCCTCCTGGACTCTGCCTCTGGACTCTGCCTCTGGACTCTACCCCCTCTGGGACTCTACCTCTGGACTCTACCCCTCTGGACTCTACCCCTCTGGACTCCTACCCCTCCTAGGCTCTACCCCCTCCTGGACTCTACACCTCTGGACTCTACCTCTAGACTCTACCCCCTCCTGGGACTCTACCCCTCTAGACTCTACCCCTCTGGGACTCTACCCCTCTGGACTCTACCCCTCTCAGACTCTACCCCTCTGGACTCTACCCCCTCTGGACTCTACCCCTCTGGACTCCTACCCCTCTGGGACTCTACCCCCTCTGGACTCTACCCCTCTGGGACTCTACCCCTCTGGACTCTACCTGCCCCTCTGGACTCCTGCCCTCTGGACTCTACCCCTCTGGACTCCTACCCCCTCTGGACTCCTACCCCTCTGGTTCTACCCCTCTGGACTCTACCCCTCTGGGACTCCTGCACCCTCCTGGACTCTACCCCTCTGGACTCTTCACCCCTCTGGACTCTGCCCCTCTGGACTCTCTACCCCTCCTGGACTCCTGCCCCCCTCTGGGACTCTACCCCTCTGGACTCTACCTCTGGGCTCTGCCCCTCTGGACTCTACCCACTCTGGACTCTACCCTCTGCAGACTCTACCCCTCTGGACTCTACCCCTCTGGACTCTACCCTCCTGGGACTCTACCCCTCCTGGACTCTACCCCTCTGGACTCCTACCCCTCTGAGGACTCCTACCCCCTCTGGACTCTACCCCCCTCTGGACTCCTACCCCTCTGGACTCCTACGCTCCTGGACCTGCCCACCTCCTGGACTCTGCCCCTCCTGGACTCTACTACCCCTCTGGACTCCTACCCACTCTGGACTCTACCCCTCTGGACTCTACCCCTCTGGACTCCTACCCACCTCCTGGACTCTACCCCTCTGGACTCTACCCACTCTGGACCTCTACCCCTCCCTGGACTCTACCCCTCTGGACTCTACCCCTCCTGGACTCTACCCCTCCCTGGACTCTCTACCCTCTGGACTCTACCCCTCTGGACTCCTACCCCTCTGGACTCTACCCCTCCTGGACTCTACCTCAGACTCTACCTCTGGACTCTACCCCTCTAGACTCTACCCCTCCCCTGGGACTCTACCCCTCTGGACTCCTACCCCTCTGGACTCTACCCCTCTGGACTCTCTGCCCTCTGGACTCTGCCCCTCTGGACTCTACCCCTCTGGACTCTACCCCTCTGGACTCTACCCCTCTGGACTCTACCCCTCTGGACTCTACCCCTCTGGACTCTTTCCCCTCTGGACCTCTACCCCTCTGGACTCTACCCCTCTGGACTCCTACCCCCTCTGGACTCTACCCCTCTGGACTCTACTACCCCTCTGGACTCTACCCCTCTGGACTCTACCCCTCTGGACTCTACCCTCTAAGGACTCTCCCCCCTCTGGACTCTGCCACTCTGGACTCCCTCTAGACTCTGCCTCTGGACTCTACCCTCTGGGACTCTACCCCTCTGGAACTCTACCCCTCTGGACTCTACCTCTGGACTCTACCCCTCTGGACTCTACCTCTGGACTCTACCCTCTGGACTCTACCCCTCTGGACTCTGCCTCTGGACTCTACACAGACTACCCACTCTGGGACTCCTACCCACTCTCTGGACTCTACCCCTCTGGACTCTACCCCTCTGGACTCTACCCCTCTGGACTCCTACCCCTCATGGACTCCTACCCCTCTAGGACTCCTACCCCTCTGGACTCCACCCACTCTGGACTCTGCACCCTCTGGGCTCTACCCCTCTGGACTCTACCCCCCTCTGGACTCTACCCCCCTCTGGACTCTACCCCTCTGGATGGCTCTACCCCTCTGGACTCTACCCCTCTGGACTCCTACCCCTCTGGACTCCTACCCCTCTGGACTCTACCCCCTCTGGACTCCTACCCCTCCTGGACTCCTACCCCTCTGGACTCTACCCCTCTGGACTCCTACTGGACTCTACCTCCTGGACTCTACCCCTCTGGGCTCCCTACCCCCTCCTGGACTCTACCTCTGGACTCCTACCCACTCTGGACTCCTACCCCTCTGGACTCTACCCCTCTGGGCTCCTACCCCTCTGGACTCTACCCCTCTGGACTCTACCCCTCTGGACTCTACCCCTCTGGACTCTACCCCTCTGGACTCTAAGAATGAGTTAGACCTCATGTGCATAAAATTAACAGCATTTTTAAAATAAAAGAACTAAAACACCCATTCCAACCCATTAACGCAGTGAGCTGTTAGACACCCAGACTAAAGTGGAGCACACTTAGGGGACCAAGCGAGGTGTGTTGGGAATCAGGGTGCAGAGCCGGAGGTTTGAACCTGAGTCCCTTGGTAAGGAGACTCGAGCTAAATGGGTGAAGTGACAAAGCACTGCAGGCCTGATCAGTCACTTTGTTCAATCAAGGGCCAGATGAGTGACAAAGCCACCAGGGAAAGCATCTAATAAGGATGATATGCCGGATGGATAAGATTCAGTCAAAAATTAGATGATGAACACCAGCTCAATCCTCTTTCCAACCAGTAGCTGGAGATATCATGGAACAGGAAGATCCACACATGAGTGGAGGTGGGCCAAGATGCTGAAAGGAACCAGCAAGGTGGGGACAAAAACACTGGCTGTCTTTGGTGAGGAAGTGGGAGAAGGTGGCTTCATTGAAACCACTGATAACTTGAAGCTGGGCATAAACCAATGGCAAAGCAGGAGACTGGGATCAGGGGCAGGACCAGCGGTGACTGGAGACAGAAAGGTAGTTCTCTTCAAATATTCAAGAGGCCGGAATGTTGCTCATCATCAAAGGTACATGTGGTGAAGCTCCTCCATGCCCTCCTCCACTAGCATGGACCAAGCATTCCGAAGATGGTGAGGTTGGGAAATAACATCAAAGTAAAGGAAATAAAGGTACAGATGAAGGCAGGTACATAAAAAAAATGGAAAGGGCCATAGGTTTAGATTGTAGTCAAAAACAAAAAGACAAACAAGTCTTAAAATGAATATCAGAGGAGAATACAAAAAGCCACCCTTTCATGGGGATTGTGTTAAGACAAATTACATGTACAAACACGCCATGTTCCTTCATGCAGTCACTGATATTTTTAGCTTTTAAAGCTGTATAAGTACAGGTTCCCACTCAGATACGGTCGATCAAGTGTATTGAGGTTGAAGGTGCGGTTCTGAACGCCTGTGTCATGGCCTTAAGACTCATTCTGCTAATAACGGCGCAGTCAAATAACATCAGGTGTGACAAAGAGGTGTGATTTTGGTAGACTGAAGAACAGACACTTCTATGTTCAAGGATCATCTTCAGTGTTTTAGTGGCACTAGCTGGAAAGCCAGCCATTAAGAAACTTCACAGATGTAATGCAGAGGGGAATAAGGGCACAGGTGCATGAAGAGCAAATACAAATGGCACAAAAGCATGATACAAAAGAGAACAAAAAAAATGACAGAAGACAGAAGCACAATGTGTCAAACACAAAAATGGACAAAGGCTGAAACACAGAACAACAAAAGGAATGCACAAGGCAACAACAAAAACCCACATGTTTACACAGAGAAAGAGAATAACCCTAACCGCCAAACAACAATTCTTCACATCGGTCTCCTGTCTCAAGAATTTATATTTTTGGGTGAACTGACCCTTTACATGAGTATAAAGACAGGGGTACAAGAATAAAACCAGCTTATTGACAAAATACAGGAACATAAAAAGGCATAAAAGAAAATGGACAAATGAAAGGACTATAAAGGCCAGATAATCATTAAATGAAACAAACATTACAATCAGGCACAAAACAGCTTAATGTGCAAAAGCATAAGTGCACAAAAATAAACACTACTAGAACATTGATGTACAGAATACGATAGGGATAAGAAACTGACAAAATAAAGAAAGGAAAAAAATCAAATACAAAAGGGCACACTGTCATAAATACAAAAAGATGCAAAGGATCACAAACACGACTAAACCTGAAAAAAGTTGCATTAGTGTATAGAAACGAGGAAACAAGATTCATTACAATGGGAAATTAAGCCACTTTGAAACCATTTTGAGAAGCACCATGAAACTAAACATTCACTGTCAAACAAATGGGACAAAGGCATAAATACGAGGAGTATAAAGGGGGAGAAAAGGTATGGAAGTATTACAAGGTTGGATAAAGGGAGGGTTAGACTTCTGAAAGTTTGCCTGTTAGGGTTTTTTGTGCTCATCTGCAAATTAGAAGAGCTTACATCTACTAACAAAAACAGGAACTACTCAAAAGACTGGTTTAAAAATAAAGATTACCCACAACAAAACAAATACATTTTATGAACAGGTTAATGTTGATTTATTAAATGAATGCATCAGTGATTGACCATCCCTACATGCCTTCTATATTGGATCTGACAAGGACGGCGCAAGAAACATGTAAAAAATTAAATTAAGAGTACGCTGTCAATATTTCCTTGTTACAGATCGTTTGAGATGTACGTGTCTAAACAAAATGACCAGAGATCACTGCTCACTGGTATGTAATGATTCATGTACAGTCAGATGTTATGGTCTCAAAACAGTTTATCAGTAAATCAAATTTATCTTTGTAGTATGACATTTTAACTGGTATTCATATTATATATTATGATCAAAGAATGCTCTCTACAGAGTTCTAGACTTACCAAAAGTCCTGGTATAAATCAACAAATCTCATATTTACATTGTGTTCCCACTGTTAGTTATGATTAAAAGCATTCATTAGTGTGCAGAAATCGAGTAGCAATGACAAGATCAATGCATTCAAGCGCTCAACATGTCTATTTTCAATCAGTTTATCAAAAGACAGCTCTCCACATTTCCAGAGTTCAAAGTGCAAATGAGAGAAGAAGATCTGAATTATGGAGGCTTACCTCGGTGAGCGCTGAAGCTGTTAGCAAGAAGAGACCAAGCAATAGGACAACAGCAGGACAAACTTCAGCTGCACAACTCACCTGGAAGACAAGATACATGACGTTGAGGTTAACAAGAGGAAACGCAAAAAAAAATGCAGAAGATTATATTTCCAATTATTTGAGAAGGAAACCTGTCCAAGTGTCCTCTGGTCAAATCCTGGCATCCTTCAGAGAGGAGTGGAGTGTGTCTACATCTGGAATAAAGTCTGTATTGAAACTCGAGTATCCCGATAGCTGTAAACAGAAAATGCTGTGTGGTGCAGGGAAGAGAGGGGGGCAAAAAGAGGAGAAAAATTGAAGTAGATAAGTAAAATAAATGAAATGCCTTATGTGCAGTGATCAGTGAACTTGTGAAGACTGAGGGTCTACCAGCACAAGTTAGTGTCACCATTAGTGCTAATGCTTTAAGGGCACAATGATTTACTGCAGAAGTTAAGACCAATTAAAGGAAAAGCAACACATGAAATAGTGAAGATTTAAACAAAAAGGTAAAAGTATAAAAAGGATATAAATGGGTATATTAACGAAAAGGGTATAAATGAAACTGCAAAAAGGTTATTGTCAACATATTCAAAAACGGTTAGGGTTAGGTTAACCCTAAATACAGAGGGACACAGATTAAATATAAAGAGGAACATAAGGCATAGGCTTAATTTAAAGGGTTACCTGCAGACAAGCAAAGTTTAACAGTAACTTAAAGCATACAGACTAACTTTAAGAGATTGAAGAGATCTCTATCAGTTTTGGCTAAGACACTAAAAGACACTGTAAAACATAATACTAGGGCTGAGACCATTTAAAATGATTTAAATAAAATCATCAACATTCTCACTTCAGCATTTTTCGAATAATTAAGACGCATGTAATATTTGACCCATGGGTGGGGCGCAGACCTGAAGTGGTTACTGCACACAATGAACTCAGAAATTGCTTAAACGTTGTTGTTACAATTAAAATCTGCATAATTTATTAGCAAATGAATGTTATAAGAGCAATACACAAGGGGTATTCATATATACTCAAATTCAATTTGGACAGTTGGGAGGAAAGCATTGGGCAGGATGCTGAACATTTAGAGGAAACCGCACATGCACGAACACACACGGTTTAAACTCTTCAGAATGAAGCATCTGAAGGTGATTCTGTTAATCCTCAGATCATTGGAGAATAAAAACAGCCTGAAGTTCACTCAGAACATGGCAGTAACAAGGGGAGAATATACACAGATGATGAAGACTAACAAAACCCAGAAGTGCAAAAAATAAACATGTACAATGTGCCAAAACTGACCGGTTTCCATCTTTTCTTTACCTTCAATCTTTTGACGGCTCTTTACATCCGTGTCACAAACGGTCTCTCTGCTCCAGTCTAACAGAAGAACTCCTCATCACATCCAAACACAATATGACATTTCCACTGAAAACACAAATACACAACCAGACAATGTGCTGGACCTTTCTACAATACTCCAATGAAAACAAACAACATAGAAGACTTCTCACTATCATTGATTCCAGACCTGAGCAGATTCCTGACTCTCTTCCAACACAGACGGACAATCATGTGCAAGCTCAGTATGAGGCCATTTATACTCATGGGTCCAACCATTGACAGGAATGCACAGACACGAATTAATGTCACCAAACAACCCAAATCTCTGTATGATAAGCTTTCTGTACATGAGCTAATTTACAAATTATTATTTAACAGCCATGTATGCATATATATTTCAATATTTGCTCATTGTAAAAATGTTTTTTTAAACATTCCCTTTATTTTCTACACTTGGTTTCTCCCACCTCCCATGATGCACCACTGCAAAGATATAAAAGTTAATTCCAGAAGCTGTTATGGTTTCCTTGAATCAATCTTTTTTTTTTAATGAGAACACAAGATTGTGCAGCAAATGTGGATTTCCAGAAACCGACGAACATGTTCTTTTAAAATGTGCTGAAGAACGATCTCAGCTCATAGAAGAGGCTAAGGCTGTAGGAATAAAAAGGTTAACATTAATTACCTTGCTGAACAATAATTCAAAATGGACCACTGCTTTATTAGAATATCTTTAATATTTTTAATTAATATTATTTTTCCTTGTCCATCAGTGCTTCACACTCCACCCCAGTAGGTGGCGGAAATGCACCAAAGCTGGTTTGCCAGCCGCCATTAAATACAGAAGACGATACCTCAGCAATCCACATCCGAACTGCGTTCAACACTGAGTGATGCCACATTAATGACAGCAGACTCCAGAAGAGCTCCGGCCACCTTGGGTCTGTTTCTCCACCCAGCCGTTGATGAGCATGCGCGCCGGACCCGCCTGGCCGATGAAGTCCACCATCTGCAGCTCCGCCTCATACAGGCTCTTTGTGTCACTGAGAAATTTCTGGAACAACAGAGAGAAAAGAATGAAGACATGCGGCACACCCTACTGTGTTCATTTCAGCGAGAAAAACTATGGCTATGGTCATTATTAAGCTACAGTTAGTCCAAAACGCAGCTGCTAGAGTTCTTACTAGGTCAAGAAAATATGATCATATAACACCAATTTTATCATCTCTACACTGGTTACCTATTAAGTTCCGTATCAATTATAAAGTATTGCTACTGACCTATAAAGCCCTAAATGGTTTAGCTCCAGTGTATTTAACGGATCTTCTATCGCCCTACAATCCATCGCGCTCTTTAAGATCACTAAACTCGAGGCTTCTGGTCGTTCCTAGGGTATCTAAGTCCACTAAAGGAGGGAGGGCATTTTCACATTTAGCTCCTAAACTCTGGAATAGTCTTCCTGATATTGTTCGAGGTTCAGACTCGTGGTCCCAGTTTAAAACTAGATTAAAGACGCATCTCTTTAGCCAAGCATTCACATTATAATTACCTTTTATACTACAGTTAAATCGGATCAAAAGCATTAATATTCTGAACAGCAGCTATGCTAATTATTTCCCATCTGCTTTTCTGTTGTTATCTCGGGACACTAGTCCCCAGGTAAATAGTTGGTCAGCTCCAGTTTGTATCCAGCCTCTCATGGAGACTTCAGATGCCCCAACACCTGTGAAGAGACGACTCAACGCCTGTGAAGAGACGACTCAACGCCTGTGAAGAGACGACTCAACGCCTGTGAAGAGACGACTCAACGCCTGTGAAGAGACGACTCAACGCCTGTGATGAGACGACTCAACGCCTGTGAAGAGACGACTCGACGCCTGTGAAGAGACGACTCAACACCTGTGAAGAGACGACTCAACGCCTGTGAAGAGACGACTCCACACCTGTGAAGAGACGACTCAACGCCTGTGAAGAGACGACTCAACGCCTGTGAAGAGACGACTCAACGCCTGTGAAGAGACGACTCAACGCCTGTGAAGAGACGACTCAACGCCTGTGAAGAGACGACTACACACCTGTGATGAGACGACTCGGCGCCTGTGAAGAGACGACTCGGCGCCTGTGAAGAGACGACTCAACGCCTGTGATGAGACGACTCCACACCTGTGATGAGACGACTCGACGCCTGTGAAGAGACGACTCGACGCCTGTGAAGAGACGACTGACGCCTGTGAAGAGACGACTCAACACCTGTGATGAGACGACTCGACGCCTGTGAAGAGACGACTTACGCCTGTGAAGAGACGACTCGACGCCTGTGAAGAGACGACTCGACGCCTGTGAAGAGACGACTCGACGCCTGTGAAGAGACGACTCGACGCCTGTGAAGAGACGACTCGGCGCCTGTGAAGAGACGACTCAACGCCTGTAAAGAGACGACTCAACGCCTGTGAAGAGACGACTCAACGCCTGTGAAGAGCGACTCGGCGCCTGTGAAGAGACGACTCGGCGCCTGTGAAGAGACGACTCAACACCTGTGAAGAGACGACTCGACGCCTGTGAAGAGACGACTCCACGCCTGTGAAGAGCGACTCAACACCTGTGAAGAGACGACTCGGCGCCTGTGAAGAGACGACTCGGCGCCTGTGAAGAGACGACTCGACGCCTGTGAAGAGACGACTCGGCGCCTGTGAAGAGACGACTCAACGCCTGTAAAGAGACGACTCAACGCCTGTGAAGAGACGACTCAACGCCTGTGAAGAGACGACTCGGCGCCTGTGAAGAGACGACTCGACGCCTGTGAAGAGACGACTCAACACCTGTGAAGAGACGACTGACGCCTGTGAGACGCCTGTGAAGAGACGACTCAACACCTGTGAAGAGACGACTCAACACCTGTGAAGAGACGACTCAACACCTGTGAAGAGACGACTCAACACCTGTGAAGAGACGACTCGACGCCTGTGAAGAGACGACTCAACGCCTGTGAAGAGACGACTGACGCCTGTGAAGAGACGACTGACGCCTGTGATGAGACGACTCGACACCTGTGAAGAGACGACTCGACACCTGTGAAGAGACGACTCAACACCTGTGAAGAGGCGACTCGGCGCCTGTGAAGAGCGACTCGGCGCCTGTGATGAGACGACTCGGCGCCTGTGAAGAGACGACTCGACGCCTGTGAAGAGACGACTCGGCGCCTGTGAAGAGACGACTCAACACCTGTGAAGAGACGACTCGGCGCCTGTGAAGAGACGACTCAACACCTGTGAAGAGACGACTCAACACCTGTGAAGAGACGACTCGACGCCTGTGAAGAGACGACTGACGCCTGTGAAGAGACGACTCAACACCTGTGAAGAGACGACTGACGCCTGTGAAGAGACGACTCAACACCTGTGAAGAGACGACTAACGCCTGTGAAGAGACGACTGACGCCTGTGAAGAGACGACTGACGCCTGTGAAGAGACGACTCAACACCTGTGAAGAGACGACTCAACACCTGTGAAGAGACGACTCGACGCCTGTGAAGAGACGACTCAACACCTGTGAAGAGACGACTCAACACCTGTGAAGAGACGACTGACGCCTGTGAAGAGACGACTCAACACCTGTGAAGAGACGACTCAACACCTGTGAAGAGACGACTCGGCGCCTGTGAAGAGACGACTCCACACCTGTGAAGAGACGACTCAACACCTGTGAAGAGACGACTGACGCCTGTGAAGAGACGACTCAACACCTGTGAAGAGACGACTCAACACCTGTGATGAGACGACTCGACGCCTGTGAAGAGACGACTCAACACCTGTGAAGAGACCGACGCCTGTGAAGAGACGACTCAACACCTGTGAAGAGACGACTCAACACCTGTGATGAGACGACTCGACGCCTGTGAAGAGACGACTCGACGCCTGTGAAGAGACGACTCGACGCCTGTGAAGAGACGACTCGACGCCTGTGAAGAGACGACTCCACACCTGTGAAGAGACGACTCGACGCCTGTGATGAGACGACTCGACGCCTGTGAAGAGACGACTCGGCGCCTGTGAAGAGACGACTGACGCCTGTGAAGAGACGACTCAACGCCTGTAATGAGACGACTCGACGCCTGTGAAGAGATGACTCGGCGCCTGTGAAGAGACGACTCAACACCTGTGAAGAGACGACTCAACACCTGTGAAGAGACGACTGACGCCTGTGAAGAGACGACTCAACACCTGTGAAGAGACGACTCAACACCTGTGATGAGACGACTGACGCCTGTGAAGAGACGACTCAACACCTGTGAAGAGACGACTGACGCCTGTGAAGAGACGACTCAACACCTGTGAAGAGACGACTCAACACCTGTGATGAGACGACTCGGCGCCTGTGAAGAGACGACTCGGCGCCTGTGAAGAGACGACTCGGCGCCTGTGAAGAGACGACTCAACGCCTGTGAAGAGACGACTCCACACCTGTGAAGAGACGACTGACGCCTGTGATGAGACGACTGACGCCTGTGAAGAGACGACTGACGCCTGTGAAGAGACGACTCGGCGCCTGTGAAGAGACGACTCAACGCCTGTAATGAGACGACTGACGCCTGTGAAGAGACGACTCAACGCCTGTGAAGAGACGACTCAACGCCTGTGATGAGACGACTCGACGCCTGTGAAGAGACGACTCAACGCCTGTGAAGAGACGACTCAACACCTGTGAAGAGACGACTCGACGCCTGTGAAGAGACGACTCAACGCCTGTAATGAGACGACTGACGCCTGTGAAGAGACTCAACGCCTGTGAAGAGACGACTAACGCCTGTGATGAGACGACTGACGCCTGTGAAGAGACGACTCAACGCCTGTGAAGAGACGACTCTAACACCTGTGAAGAGACGACTCGACGCCTGTGAAGAGACGACTAACGCCTGTGAAGAGACGACTCAACGCCTGTGAAGAGACGACTCAACGCCTGTGAAGAGACGACTAACGCCTGTGAAGAGACGACTGACGCCTGTGAAGAGACGACTCGACGCCTGTGAAGAGACGACTGACGCCTGTGAAGAGACGACTGACGCCTGTGAAGAGGCGACTAACGCCTGTGAAGAGACGACTCAACGCCTGTGATGAGACGACTCGACGCCTGTGAAGAGGCGACTCAACGCCTGTGAAGAGACGACTCGGCGCCTGTGAAGAGACGACTCGACGCCTGTGAAGAGACGACTCAACGCCTGTAATGAGACGACTCGACGCCTGTGAAGAGACGACTCGACACCTGTGATGAGACGACTCGACGCCTGTGAAGAGACGACTGACACCTGTGAAGAGACGACTCAACACCTGTGAAGAGACGACTCGACACCTGTGAAGAGACGACTCAACGCCTGTGAAGAGACGACTCGACACCTGTGAAGAGACGACTCAACGCCTGTGAAGAGACGACTCGGCGCCTGTGAAGAGACGACTCAACGCCTGTGAAGAGACGACTCGGCGCCTGTGAAGAGACGACTGACGCCTGTGAAGAGACGACTCGACGCCTGTGAAGAAACGACTCGACACCTGTGAAGAGACGACTCAACACCTGTGAGGAGACGACTGACGCCTGTGAAGAGACGACTCGACGCCTGTGAAGAGACGACTCGACGCCTGTGAAGAGACGACTCAACGCCTGTGAAGAGACGACTCGACACCTGTGAAGAGACGACTCAACGCCTGTGAAGAGACGACTCGGCGCCTGTGAAGAGACGACTCAACGCCTGTGAAGAGGCGACTCAACGCCTGTGATGAGGCGACTCGACGCCTGTGAAGAGCGACTCAACGCCTGTGAAGAGACGACTCGGCGCCTGTGATGAGACGACTCGGCGCCTGTGAAGAGACGACTGACGCCTAGAAGGCGACTCGGCGCCTGTGATGAGACGACTCGACGCCTGTGATGAGACGACTCAACGCCTGTGATGAGACGACTCAACACCTGTGATGAGACGACTCGACACCTGTGAAGAGACTTCTCGACGCCTGTGAAGAGACGACTCAACACCTGTGAAGAGACGACTCGACACCTGTGAAGAGACGACTCAACACCTGTGAAGAGACGACTCAACGCCTGTGAAGAGACGACTCGACAGCTGTGAAGAGACGACTCAACACCTGTGAAGAGACGACTCAACACCTGTGAAGAGACGACTCAACACCTGTGAAGAGACGACTCAACACCTGTGAAGAGACGACTGACGCCTGTGAAGAGACGACTCAACACCTGTGAAGAGACGACTCAACGCCTGTGAAGAGACGACTCGACGCCTGTGAAGAGACGACTCAACACCTGTGAAGAGACGACTCAACACCTGTGAAGAGACGACTCGACGCCTGTGAAGAGACGACTCAACACCTGTGAAGAGACGACTCAACACCTGTGAAGAGACGACTCGACGCCTGTGAAGAGACGACTCAACACCTGTGAAGAGACGACTCAACACCTGTGAAGAGACGACTGACGCCTGTGAAGAGACGACTCAACACCTGTGAAGAGACGACTCAACACCTGTGAAGAGACGACTCGACGCCTGTGAAGAGACGACTCAACACCTGTGAAGAGACGACTCAACACCTGTGAAGAGAGACGACTCGGCGCCTGTGAAGAGACGACTCAACACCTGTGAAGAGACGACTCAACACCTGTGATGAGACGACTCGACGCCTGTGAAGAGACGACTCAACACCTGTGAAGAGACGACTGACGCCTGTGAAGAGACGACTCAACACCTGTGAAGAGACGACTCAACACCTGTGGTGAGACGACTGACGCCTGTGAAGAGACGACTGACGCCTGTGAAGAGACGACTGACGCCTGTGAAGAGACGACTCAACGCCTGTGAAGAGACGACTCCACACCTGTGAAGAGACGACTCGACGCCTGTGATGAGACGACTCGACGCCTGTGAAGAGACGACTCGACGCCTGTGAAGAGACGACTCGACGCCTGTGAAGAGACGACTCAACGCCTGTAATGAGACGACTGACGCCTGTGAAGAGATGACTCGACGCCTGTGAAGAGACGACTCAACACCTGTGAAGAGACGACTCAACACCTGTGAAGAGACGACTCGACGCCTGTGAAGAGACGACTCAACACCTGTGAAGAGACGACTCTACACCTGTGATGAGACGACTGACGCCTGTGAAGAGACGACTCAACACCTGTGAAGAGACGACTGACGCCTGTGAAGAGACGACTCAACACCTGTGAAGAGACGACTCAACACCTGTGAAGAGACGACTGACACCTGTGAAGAGACGACTCAACACCTGTGAAGAGACGACTCGACGCCTGTGAAGAGACGACTCAACACCTGTGAAGAGACGACTAACACCTGTGATGAGACGACTGACGCCTGTGAAGAGACGACTGACGCCTGTGAAGAGACGACTCGGCGCCTGTGAAGAGACGACTAACGCCTGTGAAGAGACGACTAACGCCTGTGAAGAGACGACTAACACCTGTGAAGAGACGACTCGACGCCTGTGAAGAGACGACTGACGCCTGTGAAGAGACGACTCAACGCCTGTGAAGAGACGACTCAACGCCTGTGAAGAGACGACTCAACACCTGTGAAGAGACGACTCGACGCCTGTGAAGAGACGACTGACGCCTGTGAAGAGACGACTCAACGCCTGTGAAGAGACGACTGACGCCTGTGAAGAGACGACTCAACGCCTGTGAAGAGACGACTCCACACCTGTGAAGAGACGACTCAACACCTGTGAAGAGACGACTCAACACCTGTGAAGAGACGACTGACGCCTGTGAAGAGACGACTCAACACCTGTGAAGAGACGACTCAACACCTGTGATGAGACGACTCGACGCCTGTGAAGAGACGATCGACGCCTGTGAAGAGACGACTGACGCCTGTGAAGAGACGACTCAACGCCTGTGAAGAGACGACTCCACACCTGTGAAGAGATGACTCGACGCCTGTGATGAGACGACTCGACGCCTGTGAAGAGACGACTGACGCCTGTGAAGAGACGACTCGACGCCTGTGAAGAGACGACTCAACGCCTGTAATGAGACGACTCGACGCCTGTGAAGAGACGACTCAACGCCTGTGAAGAGACGACTAACGCCTGTGAAGAGACGACTCAACGCCTGTGAAGAGACGACTGACGCCTGTGAAGAGACGACTCAACGCCTGTGAAGAGACGACTGACGCCTGTGAAGAGACGCACTGACGCCTGTGAAGAGACGACTCAACGCCTGTGAAGAGACGACTAACGCCTGTGATGAGACGACTCGACGCCTGTGAAGAGACGACTCAACGCCTGTGAAGAGACGACTGACGCCTGTGAAGAGACGACTCGACGCCTGTGAAGAGACGACTCAACGCCTGTAATGAGACGACTGACGCCTGTGAAGAGACGACTGACACCTGTGATGAGACGACTCAACGCCTGTGAAGAGACGACTAACACCTGTGAAGAGACGACTCAACACCTGTGAAGAGACGACTCGACACCTGTGAAGAGACGACTCAACGCCTGTGAAGAGACGACTCGACACCTGTGAAGAGACGACTCAACGCCTGTGAAGAGACGACTGACGCCTGTGAAGAGACGACTAACGCCTGTGAAGAGACGACTCGGCGCCTGTGAAGAGACGACTCGACGCCTGTGAAGAGACGACTGACGCCTGTGAAGAAACGACCGACACCTGTGAAGAAACGACTCGACACCTGTGAAGAGACGTCTCCACACCTGTGAAGAGACGACTCAACGCCTGTGAAGAGACGACTGACGCCTGTGAAGAGACGACTCGACGCCTGTGAAGAGACGACTCGACGCCTGTGATGAGACGACTCGACGCCTGTGAAGAGACGACTCGACGCCTGTGAAGAGACGACTAACGCCTGTGATGAGACGACTAACGCCTGTGAAGAGACGACTCGACGCCTGTGAAGAGACGACTCAACGCCTGTGAAGAGACGACTGACACCTGTGAAGAGACGACTCAACGCCTGTGATGAGACGACTCGACACCTGTGAAGAGACGACTCGACGCCTGTGATGAGACGACTCGACGCCTGTGAAGAGACGACTCGACGCCTGTGATGAGACGACTCGACGCCTGTGAAGAGACGACTCAACGCCTGTGAAGAGACGACTCAACGCGCCTGTGATGAGACGACTGACGCCTGTGAAGAGACGACTCAACGCCTGTGAAGAGACGACTCGACGCCTGTGATGAGACGACTCGACGCCTGTGAAGAGACGACTCGACGCCTGTGAAGAGACGACTCGACGCCTGTGATGAGACGACTCGACGCCTGTGATGAGACGACTCAACGCCTGTGATGAGACGACTCAACACCTGTGATGAGACGACTCGACACCTGTGAAGAGACTTCTCGACGCCTGTGAAGAGACGACTCAACACCTGTGAAGAGACGACTCGACACCTGTGAAGAGACGACTCAACACCTGTGAAGAGACGACTCAACGCCTGTGAAGAGACGACTCGACAGCTGTGAAGAGACGACTCAACACCTGTGAAGAGACAACTCAACGCCAGCGCTGTTATGGCCTAAATTAATACATGGTTGATTAACTTTTTCTAACAGTTTTCAATGTACATTTATGAAATGCACTTTCTGTAAAGCTGCTTTGAAACAACGCGTATTGTGAAAAGCGCTATACAAATATATTTGAATTGAATTGAATTGAATTGAATTGAATTGAATTATTCATGAAGATAGATTACCCCTTGTGTTTTTGTTGTGTTTTGGATGTTTTTGTTCTTTTTCTTTTCTTACATTTAATAATTAAGAATATTCATTTGTTACATTTATATAGAGCTTTTCTGGGTACTCAACGCGCTTTACATGTAGAAGGAGGGAATCCACCGATGTACAGCACCACCTGGATGATGATCCGACGCCAGAACGGTTAGGGTTGGTTAGGGTTGGTTAGGGTTGGTTAGGATTAGGTTAGGTTAGGGTTAGGGTTGGTTAGGTTTAGGGTTGGTTAGGGTTAGGTTAGGTTAGGGGAAAGAAACTCCAACTCCCTTACGAGAGCCAGAAAGCACGGGCTCGCACATCGTTTTGGACCGTTCACTGCCATTCATACACTAAACAATTTTATTAATCCCATTTTCAGGTTTTCATTTTGGGTAAGTATTATACATAGTCACACCTTGGTATATATTAATTTTAATCCTTTCTTTTAATTTTTAGGTTTCTAACGGTCCAAAAGTTACCAGGTGTTCATTAATTAACGATGGAAACCATCCAATCCAATTGGAAAAGGTAAATATACAAAATCCCTCTAATATGGGGAGAGTGTTGATCCCCGAGTTAATTCATACGGGAATACACCATTAACAACAAATAATAAATTTTATAAAATAATGGTGTATCACCCTCTACCAGGAAACCTGCACATATTATTATTATTAAAAAGGATCCTCTCTGAGAGTTCTAGTACACTTGGTTGAGACCTTGGGGATAAACCGTATTCAGTTTTTTAATCCACTGTTTCTCTTTCATCCATCTCTGTTTCTCCGACCACCAGGATCCTGCTTATATCCCCATAATCAACAAATTGGTGCTACCATGAAGTCTAAAATGCTCATAAAGGTAAGTAGTCCCCCCGGCCCCATTGATCGAGCGCAGACGTTTCTTTAATCTTTCCAACAGAGTATTTTTGGTTTGACCAACATACAGTCTGCTGCAGACCTTGCACTCGATACAGTAGACCAGGTCGGACGACCGTAACCCCAGAGCCTGTACGACCGGCGCATCCAAGTGGGTCAATTTATTTTCAATGAATTTTGTACATTTAAGAAAACCGCTATATTTATCTTTCTTAGGTCTGCCACCCAAAGAAGAATGTACCAATAAATCTTTCAAATTTTTATTTCGTCTAAACGCTGCTATACTTTTGAACGAAGTGAGGGGTTCCAACTGATTCTGTATTCTCTGGAAGTTGATTTTTAATTTCGAATTCAATGCCAAGGAGGCAGAAGAAAAGGTCGAGATAAAAGGGACCAAATGATTATTACGATTTTCTTCCCTAGGTTTTAACCCTCGTTGAAAAAGTTGTTGAACCTCCACCTTTATATTTCTGAGGAAGGTTCTACTGTAACCTCAATGTCTTAGGGCGTGGAAGAGGGTCCTAGTAGCCCCACCAACATCCTCTGCTGCTGTGCAAATCCTATTATATCTTATTAATTGTGATTTCACAATTCCCCTATAGGTGTGTTTCGGGTGAAAACTAGTCTTGTGCAACAGTGCATGAGTATCAGTGGGCTTGAAAAAGACCCTCGTTCCCAGTGCAACCTCCCCATCATTACCCCTGGCAATGTATACTTCAGTGTCCAGGAATTCAATTTTATCCCGTTGTAGATTGTATTTAACTGAGATGTTAGCATGATGCTCATTTAAGGTCGTAATGAATTCTGAGAATTCACCCTCTGAATGATCCCAAACACCAAAAATATCATTCAAATATCGGACATAAAAACTGGGTACCTTGTGGCATTTGGGGAACACTGTTGTCTCCCAGTCTGCCATGTATATATCGGCGTATGCCGGAGCAAATTTCTTCCCCATTGCTGTTCCGGACACTTTTTCAAGGCCCAATTCCAACAAAATAAGAAGAGCCTCATCCGGTCTGGAAGGGTCGGGGTGCCTCTCCAAGATCCCCTGTACTGCTCTCAAACCCAATCGAGTATCTAGGTATATCTTGGTATAGAGAGAGTCGATGTCTACAGTAAAAAGCAACCCTCCAGGTCGCACTTTAATCTGTTTTACCTTTGCTATAAAATCAAAGGTATCCTTGATGTAACTATCGTGTTTTTGTGATATGGGGTTAAGAAAATGGTCAATAAAGGCCGCAATCCTGTATGATTCACTCCCACAATCTGATATAATCGGTCGTCCAGGAGGGACCTTATTCGGAATCGTCCAGGTTTCTGGAGACTTATGGATCTTGGGTAATAAATATAATTCCCTAGGCTGTGGGGGATCTTCACCGAAAAGGTAGTATTTCTGTTTAGCTGTTATTATCTTTTTTTCATACAGGTTACTGACAATTTCCCGGATCCTTCTCTGGGTCTCCAATTGGAGGGAACCAGCCAAAGGTAAGTAATGTGTTGTATTACTTAATTGTCTATGAGCTTCAATCAAGTATTGATTCTTATCCATAATTACAATTTTCGAACCTTTGTCTGCAGGTTTTATAACAATATCCTGGTTGGCTTTCAACAGATTAAGTGCATTTCTTTCCTCCATCGACAAATTATTCTCCCTCTTCCCATAAAAACTAATTCTCCCAAGAGGTCATCTATCTCGCCTGATTAGTTGTTTAATGGGTTCTGAAATAGAATCCCATTCAGGCTCCAAAGAAGAAGGGTTGAAGAACGGCTCTCGGGAGAAATCGGCAATATAACCAAAATGGTCCAAGAGTTTAAGTTTCCTGTGATATGTATGGAGATCTCTGAGAAGCCCACACCCATCCACCCTAGATGGTGTGGGGACGAAAAAAAGTCCCCTCTCCAGCAGCGTTTCCTCCTCCTCAGAGAGGGAAAAGGTAAGTGAAAGATTTAAAATGTTTGAAAGGGGCTGTATAGCATTTCTAGGTCCCTCTATTTTTAGTTTAACTGAGACATCCAATTCTTGAGAATTTTTGTTGCTGTGCCAGCTGTCCAATGGATCAAATCACTCTGACTCACCCGGAACAGATCTTCGTCAATCCCTTTCAGGGTCCTAAAGTTAGCCTCTAAAAGAGGTTCACTTCCCTTACTAAGGTTTGTACTTCCAGTGGGAGTTGTGTTGAAACTTGGATCAGAGGGACCCAAATCTCCGCCCATGGGAAAGAACCTCTGGCTCGTGACATTAACTGTCGAAACTGCCCCTGTATAGTAGTTAATTTATTTTTCCTAAGGCAATTATTAAGGCCAATTGAGAGAAGGGTTAGGGTTAGGGTTAGGGTTGGTTAGGATTAGGGTTGGTTAGGTTTAGGGTTGGTTAGGGTTGGTGCCTCTGGCTTGGCTTGCTCAGTTGGGGAAAAAACTATTTTTTGAAATATATTTCAAAATAAATCTAATTATTAAACTTTAACCATATAGACCAAATTACTGATCTAATTACTGATCTAAAGCCCACATTGTTATTGTATGATAATAGAAATATATTCTGTTGCATTATTTTCTGTTTAACACTGTGAAGCTGCTTTGAAACAATCTGCATTGTTAAAAGCGCTATATAAATAAATAAAGTTAGGGTTAGGGTTGTATTCTGCTGTGTTCAGGGATTCTGAAGCGATCCGTAGTCGGGTTTAGCGCCTCCTGTGGTCCAGTTTGGTATGGCTGCTTCACTTGTGCGGCCCCACTTTATATTAGGTGGCCTTAACTACTATGTACTTACATCAAAAATTAAGTACAATGTACTTACTGTGTTCATATTGTATTGCAAAACACCTTTGCTGATATTGAGGTGGGATATGGGTAAAGTTAGCGACAGGTGTGGTGGTATGGGTAAGTTTAAGGGTAGGGTTAGGTACAAGGGAAGTGTCAACAGTGTAATTACAAATGTAACTACAGAAATTAATTACAGATGTAATTACATTAAGGTATTTTTAAAAATGTAAGTACAATGTAAAAACATGTATGTACACAATAAGTGCAATGTATCAAATTATTAATTCAAATGTTAGTACATGGTAGTTAAGGCCACCTAATATAAAGTGGGTCCACTTGTGCTTATTAAGAGCAAGTACTTTTAAGTTGTAAAGAATGTCTGCAGCTTTAAATCTGTCTAATGTATTGTTAAAAAAAAATGGTGTGTGGGTGTGTGGACTGTTCACCTCTGTGTGTGTGTATATATACTCTTTTAGAAGAAAACAAACACAACCCTAGGTATTTATTCGATACAGTGGCTAAATTAACAAAGGATAAAGCTTCAACTTCTGACATTTGTAAACAACACAGCAGTAATGACTTTATGAACTTCTTTACTAGTAAGATTGATAACATTAGGAATAAAATTATAACCATGCAGCCGTCTACTACAGTATCACTTCAGACAGAATATTGTAGTCTCACTGAGGAAAAATTACACTCATTCACTGCTATAGGAGGAGAAGAATTGGCTAAACTTGTCAAATCATCAAAATCAACAACATGTATGCTTGACCCTATACCGACTAGGCTATTAAAAGAGATGCTTCCAGAGGTCATAGATCCTCTGCTTAATATTATTAATTCATCCTTGACATTAGGATATGTACCAAAAACTTTTAAGTTGGCTGTAATTAAACCACTTATTAAAAAACCGCAACTTGATCCTAAAGAATTAGTCAATTACAGACCAATCTCGAATCTACCGTTTCTATCAAAAATATTAGAAAAGGCAGTGTCTTCACAATTATGTTCCTTTTTAGAAAGAAATTGTATATGTGAGGATTTCCAGTCAGGATTTAGACCGTATCATAGTACTGAGACTGCTCTAATTAGAGTTACAAATGATTTACTCTTATCATCTGATCGTGGTTGTATCTCTCTATTAGTGTTACTCGATCTTAGCGCTGCATTTGATACTATCGATCACGATATTCTTTTGAATAGACTCGAAAATTATGTTGGCATTAGTGGAACTGCATTGGCATGGTTTAAATCTTACTTATCTGACCGTTATCAGTTTGTAGCAGTAAATGAAGAGATGTCACACCGATCACAAGTTCAGTATGGAGTACCGCAAGGCTCAGTGTTAGGACCGTTGCTTTTCACCCTGTATATGCTACCACTGGGAGATATCATTAGGAAGCATGGCGTTAGTTTTCATTGTTATGCTGATGATACTCAGCTCTATATTTCTTCACACCCTGACGAAACTTACCAATTCACAAGATTAACGGAATGCATAGCTGATATTAAAAATTGGATGAATAGTAATTTCCTGCAACTTAATTATTGGACAGAAAAGCTCCACAAGTAGTGCCCTAGAATACTGTCTAACCCTCGATGGCTGCTCTGTCAAGTCCTCGCCAGTGAGGAACCTGGGTGTGCTCTTTGATACCAATCTCTCGTTTGAAAGCCACGTTTCTAGCATCTGTAAAACTGCATTCTACCATCTTAAAAATATATCTAAATTACGTCACATGCTTTCAATGCAAAATGCTGAACAATTAGTACATGCGTTCATGAGCTCAAGGCTAGATTATTGTAATGCTCTACTGGGTGGTTGCCCTGCTCGCCTAATAAATAAACTCCAGCTGGTCCAAAACGCAGCAGCTCGAGTTCTTACTAGAACCAGGAAGTACGATCATATTAGTCCAGTTCTGTCAACACTGCACTGGCTCCTATTAAACATCGCATACATTTTAAAATCTTGCTTATTACTTATAAAGCAATAAATGGTTTAGCTCCCCAGTACTTAAGCGAGCTCTTAACGCAATATACTCCATCACGTCAATTGCGGTCTCTAAACTCTGGCCAGTTGAAAATACCTAGAATATCTAAATCAACTGCAGGCGGTCGATCCTTTCCTATTTAGCACCTAAACTCTGGAACAGTCTTCCTAGCATTGTTCGGGAAGCAGACACACTCTGTCAGTTTAAATCTAGACTAAAAACACATCTCTTTACTATGGCATACACATAGAACATTTTTAACTTTCTTTATTCAAATCAAATGACTGATTGTTAGGCTGCATTAACTAGGTCAGCCGGAACCGGGAACACTTCCCATAACACCTGATGTACTCGTTACATCATAAAAAGAGTGGCATCCACACTAATGTTAGTCTCTCTGTTTATCCCGAGGTTTACTGCAGTCGGCCGGATCCAGGCCGTGTCCGGATCGGATGGTGGACCTGCATCTGGACATGACCAGCTCATCCTGGAGTGTCTGCTGAGACCGTGTCCATTAGTGTCTCCTCTGAATTCCACCGAACGGGCGTCATCCTCAATTAACCCGCCTCCGCGCAATAACTCCGATCTTTCAAGTATTCATATTCTTGTGTAATCGACGCCATCCTAAATGAGCCTGTCTCGCGGCCATACCCAAAATTTCGAATATTCCTATCTAATATGATTTATGACCTGCAAGGTTGCCAGAGTAATAATTATACACTGTTAATAATAGGCCAGAGGAGAACTGGCACCACGACTGAGTCTGGTTTCTCCCAAGGTTTATTTTTCTCCATCATGCCCTGATGGAGTTTTGGTTCCTTGCCACTGTCGCCTTTGGCTTGGCTTGCTCAGTTGGGGACACTCAAATTATGATCCAAGTTACTCAACTAAATATACAAATAGAATTTATTAATTTGGTCATATATAATTCTATAAACTATCCAAATTAAACTAGCCAAATCAAATTTTGTTGCAATGTTGTCCTGTTTAACACTGTGAAGCTGCTTTGAAACAATCGTCATTGTAAACGCGCTATATAAATAAAGTTGATTGATTGATTGATTGATATGTGTGTGTGTGTCCTTGTTTATATTACATTGCGGTCCCCACCTTTCAAAAGGCTTATAAATCACACAGGATGAGTTTTTTTGAGAAAGTAAAAATGCAGAATGTTTCCTGTGATGGGTACTGTGTGTGTGTGTGTGTGTGTGTGATTGGATGGCTCACCTCTGTGTGTGTGTGCGTGTGTGTGTGTGTGTGTGTGTGTGTGTGTGTGTGTGTGTGTGTGTGTGTGTGTGTGTGTGTGTGTGTGCAGTGTGTGTGTGTGTGTGGACTGGTAATCCTACGGTATGGGGACAAAATGTCCCCACAAAGAATGCAATATCCAAAATCCTTGTCCTTGTGGGGACATTTTTTGGTCCCCATGAGGAAAACATCTTATAAATCACACTAAGTGATGTTTTTGAAAATGTAAAATGCAGCATGTCTCCTGTGATGGGTAGTGTGTGTGTGTGTGTGTGTGTGTGTGTGTGTGTGTGTGTGTGTGTGTGTGTGTGTGAGTGTGTGTGTGTGTGTGTGTGTGTGTGTGTGTGTGTGTGTGTGTGTGTGTGTGTGTGTGTGTGTGTGTGTGTGTGTGTGTGTGAGTGTGTGTGTGTGTGTGTGTGTGTGTGTCTGTGTGTGTGTGTGTGTGTGTGTGATTGGACGGCTCACCTCTGTGTGTGTGTGTGTGTGTGTGTGTGTGTGTGTGTGTGTGTGATTGGACGGCTCACCTCTGTGTGTGTGTGTGATTGGACGGCTCACCTCTGTGTGTGTGTGTGTGTGTGTGTGTGTGTGTGTACGGCTCACCTCAGTGAATCTGTACGACTGCTCTCCGTAGAGGCGGTTGGCGAGACTCAGTGTGTACGGCGCTCCTGCTCGGTTCATCTCGCTCAGGAGTTTACTGAAGCCGGTGTGGATTTCCCCCTCCGCTTCGGGAAAACACAAAGTCTGGAGACAAACAGTCAATAACAGAAGATCAAACATCTGAACTCAACACTAACACTTTTCAAAAGTCTTTATCAAGAATAGTAACATTCAACTTTGCCTCCATGCGGTTCATGAAATACAGAGGTGGAAAGAGTAACAAAATATTCTACTCAAGTAAAAGTACTGTTACTTCAATGAAATTTTACTTAAGTACAAGTAAAATTACTGGTCTAAAAATTTACTCAAGTAAAAGTAAAAAGTAGCTCATTTAAAATGTACTCAGAGTAAAAGTTACTTAGTTACTTTTTTTAACAGTGGGGGTGCGGGACTCTCCCCTGTAGGGTTGTGATAGAATGAGATTTTCACGAAATCTCAGAAAACATCACGGTATTAAACAATTATTTAATAAATAAACTGTACCTATTATTAAATTATGGTCAGTTAAAATTATGTTAAATGAATGAAGATGATTGGTCTTTTTTTTGGTTGAACAAATGCTTTATCATAAACTTAAAACCATTTGTTTGTTTTGTTTATTAAAAGTCCAATAAAACATGTCTAATAAACTAAATTCAATAAATGATTATGAATTAGATTAACAAATTAATTTTGTCATTAATTCATTAAAATATTTAAGAATAATAGAGTCCTGTATGTAGTAGACGGAGCAGCTCATTCACAGAGACAGAACAAGCAGATCATATTCATATAGCAATGTTTTGTGCTTTTAATATTTACTGACCATGTCTCAATTTTATTTATTCTTTTGAGTTATTCGTTCATCCATCAGTTTGTGTATATGACGTGAATCCTACGTTATAATGTAAAGGTAATGTTCATGACTGGATACCGGGATTCCCTCTGTCACAGAAATCATTCGGCCTTAAGTTATAAACACACCTTTATCTGCACAGAGGGATGTGTGTCCGAACATGTTCTATGTGTTTCTTCATTTGCATCCACATTTTGTGCACATTTGATAATTTGATATCCTCCAAGACAACAGCACGTTATTTTTTTCAATATCCAAAGTATTTCCATCCTGTCCAGGGGCTCCCGATGGCGTTTTGCTTTCAGCTGGGTCTGCGTCACTGACGTCAGTCTTGTTCGTCTCCATCTGATATTTGCGCGCTTGTTCTCTTCGCCCCGCGCCTCTATTCAATATAGTCGTTTCCGGATCGCGTTTTTTTCCTCCCCTTTGCATTAATGATTTATTTTTACTCAGTAACGGATGTGTTTTAAAATGTAGCGAAGTACAATACTTCAATCAAAATGTACTTAAGTAAAAGTAAAATTACAGCTTTTTAAAACTACTTAAAAAAGTAGAAGTACACAGAAAAACTACTCAATTACAGTAACGCAAGTAAATGTAATTCGCTGCTTTCCACCTCTGATGAAATATCCCGTTTAATGTGTTATTGTGTGAAATATCTGAGAGTGTCTCTCGCAATCACATGATCCAGACCATAAACACGGCGTCTTCAGTTCACACACCGCGCTTTAAACAGGTTTAGCTGAAAATATGATCAACATTACTTAATAAAAATCCTTTAACTATTTAATCAAACAAATTAATGTTTCGACTGTCATTCTGTCCATTCAGATTTGTAATAAAATATACATGTTAATAAATTAACCTAAAAAACGAACAGTATAAGTTGAAAACTGTGTCTTGCTTCATGACATGATACACACCCTGAGCTGATAACACTTTACTGCCTTTGTGTGGTAATAATGACACACAGATCTTCATCATCATCATCATCAGTGTGTCAAAGTACAGGCTGAGACAGAACCAGCCCCACCAAGAGCAAACACACGTCACGTGATGCTTCAGGTCGACTCAAACACAGGTGTGTCAGGTGTTTTTGATTGTCAGCTGATCCTGACAATCAAAACCAAACAAACTAGCACGACTAACAGCAGCCAGCCTCAGGACACTGACACCCTCATCCACACAATCCAGCCCAAACAAATGATTAATGCACAAAGACAAATAGCTGTGTATTGGACTGAAACACAAAAACAAAGCAAATTACAATGTTATTATTTGGCCATAAACAGAGATTACATAACTGCAGAAAACCTGAGCACAGACAGAGACCAGTCTGGAGATATTGAGTCCGAGTGGACCATGTTCTCCACCTCCATTGTCGATGCGGCCGCTCAGAACTGTGGCCGTAAGGTCTCCGGTGCCTGTCGAGGCGGCAATCCCCGAACCCGGTGGTGGACACCAGAAGTAAGGGATGCCGTCAAGCTGAAGAAGGAGTCCTATCGGGCCTGGCTGGCTTGTGGGACTCTGGAAGCAGCTGACAGGTACCGGCAGGCCAAGCGGACTGCAGCCCAGGTAGTCGTGGAGGCAAAAAATCGGGCCTGTGAGGAGTTCGGTGAGGCCATGGAGAAAGACTTTCGGTTGGCCTCGAAGAGATTCTGGCAAACCGTTCGACGCCCCAGGAGGGGGAAGCAGTGCCCTTCCAACACTGTTTACAGTGGAGATGGGCACCTGTTGACCTCAACTGGGGATATCGTCAGGCGGGTGGAGGAATACTTTGAGGATCTCCTCAATCCCACCGACATGTCTTCCATTGAGGAAGCAGTGGCTGAGGACTCGTCCATCACTCGGGCTGAAGTCATTATCAGCTGGCCAGAGTTTAGAGAGCGCAGTAGACGTAATGGAGTATAATGTGTTAAGAGCTCACTCAAGTACTGGGGAGATAAACCATTTAGTGCTTTGTAAGTAATAAGCAAGATTTTAAAATGTATGCGATGTTTAATAGGGAGCCAGTGCAGTGTTGACAGAACTGGACTAATATGATCGTACTTCCTGGTTCTAGTAAGAACTCGAGCTGCTGCGTTTTGGACCAGCTGGAGTTTGTTTATTAAGCGAGCAGGGCAACCACCCAGTAGAGCATTACAGTAATCTAGCCTTGAGCTCATGAACGCATGTATTAACTGTTCAGCATTTTGCATTGAAAGCATGTGCCGTAATTTAGATATGTTTTTAAGATGGTAGAATGCAGATGCTAGAAACATGGCTTTCAAACGAGAGATTGGTATCAAAGAGCACACCCAGGTTCCTCACTGACGACGAGGACTTGACAGAGCAGCCATCGAGGGTTAGACAGTATTCTAGGTTACTAATGGTGGAGTTTTAATAATTAAAAAAAAAATTATTTGAGTTACAGAATATGAATGTACAAAAAAAAGAAAGTAAAAATAAACCTAATTCTGAACACTTTTTTCAATAATTTTTTTCTTAATTGAGTTGAAGGAAATTACTGGTCACCCAATGTTTTATATCAGCTATGCATTCCGTTAATCTTGTGAATTGGTTAGTTTCTTCAGGGTGTGAAGAAATATAGAGCTGTGTAATGAAGGGTCAACAGGAAGTGGATCCATTTGCAGCTTTATTTCGAGCAGAGAAACAGACAGGGACAAAGCAGTACCGTAAACCGGAACAGGCAATGGTCGAGGCAGGCAGCAAGGATCAGAGACGGGTCACAGGCAAGGGTCAAGACAGGCGGCAAACAATCACAATCCAAAGTACAGGCAAGGTTCAGGGCAGGCAGCAGAGGGTCACAGATGATAAACAGTCCAGGTAACAACAAGATATCAGTACACAGGGAAACGCTCAGAAATGACAACCGTAGCAAATCAAGACTTCGCAATGGTGTGATGCATGTGTGTGTCTTAAATAGGGTGTGTGATGCAGTGCAGGTGTGAGTGTAATCAGTCCTAGGAATGAGGGCCCATGGGAGTTGGAGTCCGAATGATCGTGCCTCAGTATTCCGGTGATGGCTCCCTCCGGCGGTCCGGAGGATGAACCGGAGAAGCGTTATTCATGACAGAGCCCCCACCCTGCGAGCGGCTCCTGACGCGAGAGACAGACGCCGGGTCTACCACGTGGTCGAGGGGCCGGTCTCTCCGGGTGCATCCGATGGAATTCCTCCATGAGTGTAGGGTCCAGGATATCATCCCTGTTGACCCAGGATCGCTCCTCTGGACCGTACCCCTCCCAATCGACCAGATACTGTAGTCTCCGACCCCGACGCCTGGAGTCGAGCAGTTCTCGGACTTGATAGGCCTCCTCGCCCTCAATCGTCAGTGGTGGGGGATATCGGCCCTCGGTTCCCTCCGGTTCCCCTCTCGGAGGGTTTCAGCAGCGAAACATGAAAAGTGGGAGATACACGATAATTAGCAGGCAGATTCAACCGAAAGAGACAGGTGTAATTTGTTTTATGATTTGAAAAGGCCCTACAAACCTGGGACTGAGTTTCTTGCATGGAAGTCGTAGACGTAGGTCCCTGGTGGATAGCCAGACCCACTGACCCTCAGTGTACTGGGGATTCGGTCGCCGACGTCGGTTGGCCTGAACCTCTTGTCTTCTGACCGCGCGTTGGAGATGATGATGAGCCAGCTCCCAAGTCTCCTCGCTCCTGCGCAGCCATTCGTTTACCGCTGGTAGTTCCGAGGGTTCGCCTGACCACGGGAACAGAGGGGGTTGATAGCCTAAAACACACTGGAAAGGTGTCATCCCTGTGGCTGGTTTTCTGAGGGAGTTTTGAGCGTATTCGGCCCACATCAGATATCGACCCCATTCAGTCTGGTTTCTTTGGCAGTATGTGCGGAGGAAGCGTGTGAGTTCTTGGTTCATCCGCTCTGTCTGTCCGTTGGACTCTGGGTGATAGCCAGACGTGAGACTGACGTTGATGTTCAATTTCTTGAAGAACGCTGACCAGACTCGAGAAGTGAATTGTGGGCCTCTGTCCGACACTATGTCCTCAGGTAATCCATAAAACCTGAATACAAAATTGCAGAGTAACTCAGCAGTCTCAAATGCAGTGGGGAGCTTGGGCAGCGGAATGAGACGACAGGCTTTTGAGAAGCGGTCTATGACAGTGAGAATGGTGGTGTTGCCCTGTGATACCGGGAGATCGGTGACAAAGTCTATAGCGATGTGTGACCAGGGACGTTGTGGAATGGGTAATGGATGTAGTAGACCTGCCGGAGACAGATGAGGGGTCTTGGAGGTTTGGCAGGCGTTGCAGTTGTGGATAAATTGGGTTACATCCGTGAACATGGAGTTCCACCAGAACCGGTTCTGTAGGAGGTTATGAGTGGCGGTGATGCCTGGATGACCGGAACTGGGTAAGTCGTGGGCGTGATGTAACAGTTTCTCCCTTAGAGGAGCTGGTACAAACGCGTTCGATTCGTGGGCATGCTGCTGGTGGAGCGGACTGTTCGTTGGCCTGCGTAATCTCGGACATCACATCCCATTGAACTGGTGCTAGGAGGAGTGAATTAGGGATTATAGGTTCCTCTGTGTCTGATCTTTCTACCTGGTCAGTCTGTCGGGATAACGCGTCGGCCTTGATGTTCTTAGACCCAGGTCTGTAAGTCACTTTGAACTGAAAGCGAGTAAAGAACATAGCCCATCGGGCCTGTCGAGGATTCAAGCGTTTGGCAGAGCGGAGATATTCTAAGTTCTTGTGATCTGTGAGTACGGTGAAGGGATGTTGGGCTCCTCCAGCCAATGGCGCCATTCCTCCAGCGCTGCCTTCATCGCCAGTAATTCTCGATCGCCCACATCATAATTTCGTTCTGCTGCAGATAACTTCCTGGAATAGAAGCGCGGGAAACATTTTCTCAGGGGTACCTTGGCGCTGAGATAGAATGGCTCCGATGCCCGTGCTAGAGGCATCTACCTCCACTATGAAGGGTCTCTCAGGGTCTGGGTGATGGAGAATTGGTGCCGTGGTGAACCGTTCCTTAAGCTCCTTGAAGGCCTCCTCGGCCTCCGGGGACCAGTGAAGACGAGAGGTTTGGCGTTTTGTCATGGAAGTTAGCGGAGCTGCCACACTGCTGAAGCTGCGTATAAACCGCCTGTAGAAGTTCGCAAAGCCCAAAAACCTCTGTAGTTCCTTGAGCGTGCGCGGTCTGGGCCAGTCCAGGACTGCTTTAACTTTGTTATCATCCATAGCGACCCCTTCTCGACTGATCACGTACCCCAGGAAGGAAGTAGAGGTTTGGTGAAACTCACATTTCTCAGCTTTTGCATATAACTGATGCTGAATAAGTCTCTGCAGAACAGCCCGGACATGCTGGATGTGTTCCTCCAATGACCTGGAGTATATGAGAATATCGTCGATATATATTATGACCCAGCGATTCAGCATTTCTCTGAACACGTCGTTGATGTAGGATTGGAAGACGGATGGACTGTTGGAGAGCCCGAATGGCATGACGAGGGTCTCGTAGTGGCCAGTGGTGGTGGAGAACGCAGTCTTCCACTCGTCCCCCTCCCTTATGCGGATGAGATTATATGCACAGCGGAGATCTAGTTTGGTGAAATATTCAGCCTCTCTTAACTGTTCGAGGGCAGCGGGTACCAGAGGCAGAGGGTACGGAACTTGACGGTAATGTCATTCAAGCCCGATAGTCGATACAGGGTCGTAGTCCCCCATCTTTTTTCTTTACAAAGAAAAACCCTGATGCGGCAGGTGATGTGGATGGTCGGATGAACCCCTTGGCTAACTCCTCTTCAATGTACTTCTTCATAGCGGATTCTGGCTGTGACAGTGGAAAGATTCTGCCCTTGGGGGGTGTGGTACCTGGAAGCAATTCAATGGCACAATCACCTGGGCGATGAGGGGGTAATTCAGTCGACCCTTGTTTGCTGAAGGCCACCGCTAAATCAGCATATTCGGCCGGGATATTAGATTTCTCTGGACCGACCTGGTCCAGCTTGACTGTTTGGATAGGCAGGGGAATTACTTGTTGTAGGCAGTTCTTATGGCAGGAGGCATCCCACTGCAGAATCTGTCCCTTCCTCCAGGAGATATGTGGATTATGGATACGGAACCATGGCAGACCAAGGATGATGGGGTTGTTGGGTGAGTGAATGACATAAAATTGAATGCGTTCATGGTGAAGAATTCCTATTTGTAGTCCGAGTTCCTTGGTGATGTGGACCACTCTTCCTCCTCCAATAGGTTTTCCATCTAACGCCTCCACTGTTAGTGGAAAATGACAGTCTGTTAGGGGAATGTTATGTTCATTAATAAAAGTGTCAGAAATGAAATTCCCAGCCGCACCAGAGTCTAGAAGAGCCTGTGTGGTGACCATTTGTTTATTAAGAGTAATTAGAACGGGAATCTTGAGACAGGAGGGTGAGTAATCCGAGTGAGTGAAGGAACTCACCGTTTTGGAGCTGGTGAGTGTAGGACGAACAGGACATTGATTTCTGACGTGACCAGCCTGACCGCAGTATAGACACAGGTGCATTCGACGTCTCCTTTCTCTCTCTTCTGGCTGGAGAGTGTAACCCAGCTGCATGGGTTCGAACTTGAGCTGGGGGAATTGGTAACGCAGTGAAGCGTCTAGAGCGGATGAGATTGTCAAGGTGAATGGAAAGTTCGATGAATGAGTTCAGTGAGCTACCCTCGTCCCGGCAGGCGAGTTCTGCTTGTAATTCCATGTTTAGACCTCGACGAAACAGTAGTTTCAACGTATCCTCCACCCAGTTGGTTTGTGCTGCCAACGTGCGAAACTGTAGAGCATATTCAGCTGCTGTTGATTTGCCCTGAGTGAGAGAGAGCAGCTGATCGCCTGGACTTTGGCCCCGTGTTCAAATACCTCTCGGAATCGTTGTAGAAACACCGCGAACGAGGGAAATATTGAGTTATCATCTCTCCAGACAGCAGTGGCCCAATCCAGCGCTTTGCCGGTAAGCAGTGAGCAGACAAAGGAAATGCGACTAGTCTCAGTGGGGTACAGAGAGGGCTGTTGATTAACATACAGGGAACATTGAAGGAGAAATCCCTTACACTTGGTTGGAGTGCCATCGAACTTCTCTGGCAGGGCCAGACGGGGATTCACCACTGGTGAGGCAGAAGATGCAGGCATGGCAGGTGCAGTGGGCGGTGGCATGGCGGCTTCAGCAGGTTGGACGCGCGAGGTCTTGTAGCGTCTTCATCAGTTCTTCTGTGAGAGATGTTAGGCGGTTCAGTTGGTGGTGATGCATCGCTAGCTGATTGGCCTGTGCGGACAACTCGTTGGAAATCTGCGACCAAGCTGCTGGATCACTGGATGGCGAAGTCTTCTGTAATGAAGGGTCAACAGGAAGTGGATCCATTTGCAGCTTTATTTCGAGAGCAGAGAAACAGACAGGGACAAAGCAGTACCGTAAACCGGAACAGGCAATGGTCGAGGCAGGCAGCAAGGATCAGAGGCGGGTCACAGGCAAGGGTCAAGACAGGCGGCAAACAATCACAATCCAAAGTACAGGCAAGGTTCAGGGCAGGCAGCAGAGGGTCACAGATGCTAAACAGTCCAGGTAACAACAAGATATCAGTACACAGGGAAACGCTCAGAAATGACAACCGTAGCAAATCAAGACTTCAATGGTGTGATGCATGTGTGTCTTAAATAGGGTGTGTGATGCAGTGCAGGTGTGAGTGTAATCAGTCCTAGGAATGAGGGCCCATGGGAGTTGGAGTCCGAATGATCGTGCCTCAGTATTCGGTGATGGCTCCTCCGGCGTCCGGAGGATGAACCGAGAAGCGTTATTCATGACAAGCTGAGTATCATCAGCATAACAATGAAATCTAACGCCATGCTTCCTAATGATATCTCCCAGTGGTAGCCATGCTTCCTAATGATATCTCCCAGTGGTAGCCATGCTTCCTAATGATATCTCCCAGTGGTAGCATATACAGGGTGAAAAGCAACGGTCCTAACACTGAGCCTTGCGGTACTCCATACTGAACTTGTGATCGCTGTGACATCTCTTCATTTACTGCTACAAACTGATAACGGTCAGATAAGTAAGATTTAAACCATGCCAATGCAGGTCCACTTATGCCAACATAATCCTTGAGTCTTTTTTAGAAGAATGTTGTGATCGATAGTGTTGAATGCAGCACTAAGATCGAGTAACACTAATAGAGAGATACAACCATGATCAGATGATAAGAGTAAGAGATCATTTGTAACTCTGATGAGAGCACTCTCAGGACTAAGATACGGTCTAAATCCTGTGTGTGTGTTTGTGTGTGTGTGTGTGTGTGTGTGTGTGTGTGTGTGTGTGTGTGAGTATGTGTGTGTGTGTCTTCCTCTCCTATAGCAGTGAATGAGTGTAAATTGTTCCTCAGTGACACTACAATGCTCTGTCTGATGTGATACTGTAGCAGATGGCTGCATGGTTTTAATTATTTTCCTAATACTTTTTATAACATGTTTGTTTCCCTTATATTGTATTTATGTTGTTGGATATTTAATATGTATCTGTCATGTGATAGCCAGTGATGCTGATATAGCAATAAACTTAAATAATAGTACTTTTTTGTCATCTTTGTGTTGTTGTTTCCATGTCTACCGGTGTTGTGTTGTTGTTTTCATGTCTATCGTTGTTTTTTAATGTCTGTCTGTGTTGTGTTGTTGTTTTCATGTCTGTCGGTGTTGAGTTGTGTTGTGTTGTTGTTTTCATGTCTATCTGTGTTGTGTTGTTGTTTTCATGTCTGTCGGTGTTGTGTTGTGTTGTGTTGTTGTTTACATGTCTATCGGTGTTGTCTTGTTGTTTACATGTCTATTGGTGTTGTGTTGTTGTTTCCATGTCTATCGGTGTTGAGTTGTTGTTTCCATTTCTATCGGTGTTGAGTTGTGTTGTTGTTTTCATGTCTGTCGGTGTTGTGTTGTTGTTTTCATGTCTGTCGGTGTTGTGTTGTTGTTTTCATGTCTGTCGGTTTTGTGTTGTTGTTTTCATGTCTATCAGTGTTGAGTTGTGTTGTTGTTTTCATGTCTATCAGTGTTGAGTTGTGTTGTTGTTGTTTTCATGTCTATCAGTGTTGAGTTGTGTTGTTGTTTTCATGTCTATCAGTGTTGAGTTGTGTTGTTGTTTTCATGTCTATCAGTGTTGAGTTGTGTTGTTGTTTTCATGTCTATCAGTGTTGAGTTGTGTTGTTGTTTTCATGTCTATCAGTGTTGAGTTGTGTTGTTGTTTTCATGTCTATCAGTGTTGAGTTGTGTTGTTGTTTTCATGTCTATCAGTGTTGAGTTGTGTTGTTGTTTTCATGTCTATCAGTGTTGAGTTGTGTTGTTGTTTTCATGTCTATCAGTGTTGAGTTGTGTTGTTGTTTTCATGTCTATCAGTGTTGAGTTGTGTTGTTGTTTTCATGTCTATCAGTGTTGAGTTGTGTTGAGTTGTTGTTTTCATGTCTATCAGTGTTGAGTTGTGTTGTTGTTTTCATGTCTATCAGTGTTGAGTTGTGTTGTTGTTTTCATGTCTATCAGTGTTGAGTTGTGTTGTTGTTTTCATGTCTATCAGTGTTGAGTTGTGTTGTGATGTTGTTGTTGTTTTCATGTCTATCAGTGTTGAGTTGTGTTGTTGTTTTCATGTCTATCAGTGTTGTGTTGTGTTGTGTTGTTGTTTTCATGTCTATCAGTGTTAAGTTGTGTTGATGTTTTTTCATGTCTGTCTGTGTTGAGTTGTGTTGTTGTTTTCATGTCTATCAGTGTTGAGTTGTGTTGTTGTTTTCATGTCTATCAGTGTTGAGTTGTGTTGTGATGTTGTTGTTGTTTTCATGTCTATCAGTGTTGAGTTGTGTTGTTGTTTTCATGTCTATCAGTGTTGAGTTGTGTTGTTGTTTTCATGTCTATCAGTGTTGAGTTGTGTTGAGTTGTTGTTTTCATGTCTATCAGTGTTGAGTTGTGTTGAGTTGTTGTTTTCATGTCTATCAGTGTTGAGTTGTGTTGTTGTTTTCATGTCTATCAGTGTTGAGTTGTGTTGTTGTTTTCATGTCTATCAGTGTTGAGTTGTGTTGTTGTTGTTTTCATGTCTATCAGTGTTGAGTTGTGTTGTTGTTTTCATGTCTATCAGTGTTGAGTTGTGTTGTTGTTTTCATGTCTATCAGTGTTGAGTTGTGTTGTTGTTTTCATGTCTATCAGTGTTGAGTTGTGTTGTTGTTTTCATGTCTATCAGTGTTGAGTTGTGTTGTTGTTTTCATGTCTATCAGTGTTGAGTTGTGTTGTTGTTTTCATGTCTATCAGTGTTGAGTTGTGTGTTGTTTTCATGTCTATCAGTGTTGAGTTGTGTTGTTGTTTTCATGTCTATCAGTGTTGAGTGTGTTGTTGTTTCCATGTCTATCAGTGTTGAGTTGTGTTGTTGTTTTCATGTCTATCAGTGTTGAGTTGTGTTGTTGTTTTCATGTCTATCAGTGTTGAGTTGTGTTGTTGTTTTCATGTCTATCAGTGTTGAGTTGTGTTGTTGTTTTCATGTCTATCAGTGTTGAGTTGTGTTGTTGTTTTCATGTCTATCAGTGTTGAGTTGTGTTGTTGTTTTCATGTCTATCAGTGTTGAGTTGTGTTGTTGTTTTCATGTCTATCAGTGTTGTGTTGTGTTGTTGTTTTCATGTCTATCAGTGTTGAGTTGTGTTGTTGTTTTCATGTCTATCAGTGTTGAGTTGTGTTGAGTTGTTGTTTTCATGTCTATCAGTGTTGAGTTGTGTTGTTGTTTTCATGTCTATCAGTGTTGAGTTGTGTTGTTGTTTTCATGTCTATCAGTGTTGTGTTGTTGTTTTCATGTCTATCAGTGTTGAGTTGTGTTGTTGTTTTCATGTCTATCAGTGTTGAGTTGTGTTGTTGTTTTCATGTCTATCAGTGTTGAGTTGTGTTGTTGTTTTCATGTCTATCAGTGTTGAGTTGTGTTGTTGTTTTCATGTCTATCAGTGTTGAGTTGTGTTGTTGTTTTCATGTCTATCAGTGTTGAGTTGTGTTGTTGTTTTCATGTCTATCAGTGTTGAGTTGTGTTGTTGTTTTCATGTCTATCAGTGTTGAGTTGTGTTGTTGTTTTCATGTCTGTCTGTGTTGAGTTGTGTTGTTGTTTTCATGTCTATCAGTGTTGAGTTGTGTTGTTGTTTTCATGTCTATCAGTGTTGAGTTGTGTTGTTGTTTTCATGTCTATCAGTGTTGAGTTGTGTTGTTGTTTTCATGTCTATCAGTGTTGAGTTGTGTTGTTGTTTTCATGTCTATCAGTGTTGAGTTGTGTTGTTGTTTTCATGTCTATCAGTGTTGAGTTGTGTTTTTGTTTTCATGTCTATCAGTGTTGAGTTGTGTTGTTGTTTTCATGTCTATCAGTGTTGAGTTGTGTTGTTGTTTTCATGTCTATCAGTGTTGTGTTGAGTTGTTGTTTTCATGTCTATCAGTGTTGAGTTGTGTTGTTGTTTTCATGTCTGTCAGTGTTGTGTTGAGTTGTTGTTTTCATGTCTATCAGTGTTGAGTTGTTGTTTTCATGTCTATCAGTGTTGAGTTGTTGTTTTCATGTCTATCAGTGTTGAGTTGTGTTGTGTTGTTGTTTTCATGTCTATCAGTGTTGAGTTGTGTTGTTGTTTTCATGTCTATCAGTGTTGTGTTGAGTTGTTGTTTTCATGTCTATCAGTGTTGAGTTGTGTTGTTGTTTTCATGTCTGTCAGTGTTGTGTTGAGTTGTTGTTTTCATGTCTATCAGTGTTGAGTTGTGTTGTTGTTTTCATGTCTATCAGTGTTGAGTTGTGTTGTTGTTTTCATGTCTATCAGTGTTGAGTTGTGTTGTTGTTTTCATGTCTATCAGTGTTGAGTTGTGTTGTTGTTTTCATGTCTATCAGTGTTGAGTTGTGTTGTTGTTTTCATGTCTATCAGTGTTGAGTTGTGTTGTTGTTTCCATGTCTATCAGTGTTGAGTTGTGTTGTTGTTTTCATGTCTATCAGTGTTGAGTTGTGTTGTTGTTTTCATGTCTATCAGTGTTGAGTTGTGTTGTTGTTTTCATGTCTATCAGTGTTGAGTTGTGTTGTTGTTTTCATGTCTATCAGTGTTGAGTTGTGTTGTTGTTTTCATGTCTATCAGTGTTGAGTTGTGTTGTTGTTTTCATGTCTATCAGTGTTGAGTTGTGTTGTTGTTTTCATGTCTATCAGTGTTGAGTTGTGTTGTTGTTTTCATGTCTATCAGTGTTGAGTTGTGTTTTTGTTTTCATGTCTATCAGTGTTGAGTTGTGTTGTTGTTTTCATGTCTATCAGTGTTGAGTTGTGTTGTTGTTTTCATGTCTATCAGTGTTGTGTTGAGTTGTTGTTTTCATGTCTATCAGTGTTGAGTTGTGTTGTTGTTTTCATGTCTGTCAGTGTTGTGTTGAGTTGTTGTTTTCATGTCTATCAGTGTTGAGTTGTTGTTTTCATGTCTATCAGTGTTGAGTTGTGTTGTTGTTTTCATGTCTATCAGTGTTGAGTTGTTGTTTTCATGTCTATCAGTGTTGAGTTGTTGTTTTCATGTCTATCAGTGTTGAGTTGTGTTGTTGTTTTCATGTCTATCAGTGTTGTGTTGAGTTGTTGTTTTCATGTCTATCAGTGTTGAGTTGTTGTTTTCATGTCTATCAGTGTTGAGTTGTGTTGTTGTTTTCATGTCTATCAGTGTTGAGTTGTGTTGTTGTTTTCATGTCTATCAGTGTTGAGTTGTGTTGTTGTTTTGTATGGTTTTGTCACAACAGGAAATGTAAGAACATCACGAGGGGTTTCCGGTGGACACGAACAACAACAGTTGAGGTAGAGTAGAGAACAACACTTCGCTGTTGTGCAGTCATGGATGAAGATTCTGGAGATTCGATAACGGAGGATAGGGAGGAACGTACGGAAGTACAATCAAGGAAGAAAAATTCAAAATGCAAGAAATCTCCTAAGGATCAGGAAGACAGTGGGGATATGAGGCCTGTTGCATGAAGCTAGCTGAACAAACTCTGAGTTTCAGAGTAGGTTTAGAGTTGACAAATCCAGATAAATCCAACCTGGTTTAGATCAAGTTCAATGGTTTCTCAAAGCTTGGTATAAACTTTCTCTGTCAACTCAGGTTTAATCCAGAGTTTGTGATTAACACTGAAGCGCGTGCAGCTGAAAGCGTGACACGTGCGGCAAACAGCCAATCACAGCGTCTGTTCGATTCACTTCTCTTCTGAAGATTATCATGAAATTAAATGTGTTTAAAGCAGGAATAAACACTTCTGCTGCAGCGTCAATTTAAGAAGGCAGCTGAAAGAATATCTGACTATATCGATGCATGATGTTAATCAAAGAAATATGCCTAATAATTATAGGTTCACAAAGAGCTCAAATGAATACACGTTGTTTAAAATAATTAAGAATTATGATATATTCATAATTATTATTCATTATATGAATTAAAAGTAATTATAATTCATATAATATAAATAATAAATAATTCGCACCAAAAGATGAGCAATTTTGTCTCTAAAGTTTTTTCACTATAAACGACTTTAATTTGAGAGATACAGGTGGTGTGAGTTTTACTTGCAGCTGATTGGTCCAGTTTGAGTTTGTGATCTCTAACCCAGAATAAAGCCGGCTCCAGAGCAGGTTAGCTGTGTAGTGTAAGTTACCATGGTGATGAACACTGCTAAAAACCAATCCACCTTCTTGAGCCCGAAAAACCAGAGTTTGCTCAAACTAATCTCAAACTTACCTGGGTAGCAACTGAAACCAGCTTTGTGCAACAGGCCACTGGTGTTACCTGTAAAAGATACGAATAAAAAAAGAACAAAACAAATCAGGAAAATTCAAGAGAACAGACTGTACAAAATACGAAGGAGAATGGTTTCAAAGTAATGCTGACATTCGAAAAGAGTTCAGGAAAGCATCTGCATCCATTAGGATTGTCCAAAGCAATCGATAAAAGTATAGGAACGGTTATTCTGGCTAAATGTTTAGGGTTAGGGAGAGTGTGGATTACAGTGAAAGATGGAGGGCAAAAAAACAATCTGCTCAAGATCATGGTCAGGGTTAGGTTAGTTGTTATGTATAATTTATGCATAACTATAACACATGTAAGAAGATTTCAAAACATTTGTTTTAAAAATTGAAAAAAGTAAAAAGGAATTATGGTGTGGTGATTTTAATGCACATAATTGGATGTGGGGGAGTCAAAATATAGATCACAATGGGGAAGTAATGGAACAAATTATGGATGATAGAGGGATATGCTTAAACACAGGAGAAGGTACTAGGTATAATGTAAAAGATAATACAGTATCAAATATAGATTTAACATTAATATCAAACGGAATGGCTGAAATATGTGAATGGAAAGTAAGCAGTGAGAGCACAGTTGGAAGTGATCATTTTCCAATTCTTTGTAAAATAAATGTAAATGGTAATAATACAGGATGTTTTTTACAGAGGAAATGGATCTATGAGAAAGCAAATTGGAATTCATACGGATATGGTGGTTGAAGATTCGGTAGAAACATTTTGCAATTTAATTTAATTATGGAAGCTGCAACAATATATATACCACAAAGAAATGCCGGGCAGAAAAAGAAAAATATTCCATGGTGGAAAGAAGAATGCAGTAAAGCAATAAAAGAAAGAAATAAGGCATTTAAAAAACTTAGAAAAAATATGAATGTGGCGGAGGGGGCGTGGTTCCGCGAAAGCTGCAGCGGGAGAAAGAGAGCGGAGCAGAGCGGTCGGTAAGTAGGTCAAGCAGATGATAACACCTGTCTCTGATTATAGTAATTGGCGTGGAGAGAGCGCTGATAAGCCGCGGCCGGGAGAGAGAGCGAGAGAGAGAATTGGACTGGGACTACACGCACGCTGCTGAGAGTGAACGAGAGAAACAGCTATTGCTGAGAACTGAACTGAACGGGGCGACCCATATCGTGAATTGAGTGTACGAGCCACTACGGTGTGCCAGTGTGAAACGGGCCGACCCATATCGTGGATTTTGAGTGTATACGCCAGAGAGCGTCTGTGTGTGCGTGAGAAAAATAAAAGTGTGTAAAAGTCCCAGTCAAGCCGACCCCTGTGTCTTCTTCCTGCCCTCAACAAACGAACTTTACTACAATGAATATGAGTAATTTAGTGGAATATAAGAAAGCAAGAGCTAAAACAAGAAGAATAATTAAGAATGCCAAGAGAGAAGGATGGAGAGTTTTGTTCTACCATAGGAAAAGATACTCCACTGGATAAAATGTGGAATATGTTAAGAAGTATGAGTTGGAAAGGGAGAAAGTCAAATCAAATACCAGTTTTAATTGAAGGGGATACAGTGGCTGTAACAGATATAAGTAAAGCAAATATATTGCGTAAGGTTTTAGAAAAAGCACATAAAATAGAATTGGGAGAAGAATATGAGTTAAGAAGAAGATATATTTTAGACAAAAATCCAGATATAATGAAGGAGAGAAATAGTAATAATAGTTGTGTAGATTCAGAGTTTACAATCAAATAACTGAAAATAGCAATGCAATGTGGCAATACTGCTCCTGGATGTGATGGGGTAAGTTATATAATGATAAAACATCTGACAGATAGTGTTTTATTAAAGATACTCAATTTATATAATACAATATGGACAGAAGGAATACTTCCAAAAGCATGGAAGCAAGCAGTAATGATTCCAATAGTATAACCAGGTAAAAATCCTACAAACCCAGGAAGTTATCGACCTATTGCTTTAACTTCAAACTTATGTAAAATAATGGAGAAGATCATAGTTTATAGATTATCTTATGAGCTAGAAAAGAAGGGTAAATTATGTAAATATCAATGTGGATTCAGAGGTAAAAGATCAACAATGGATGCATTAATTACGGTCAGTAATGAAATTGAGAAGGCACTTAAAATGAAAGAAATTATGGCAGTAGTATATTTTGACATAGAAAAGGCTTATGATTCAGTATGGAGAGAAGGGTTGTTAATTAAAGCATCAAGGATTGGAATAGATGGTAAAATGTATAATTGGATATCACAGTTTTTATTTCAACAAACATTTTACATAGTACAAGTGGGAGCATGTCAGTCCGCAGTTTTTAAAGCAGAAAATGGTCCAAGTCCAATTCTTTTCAACATTATGATTAATGATATTTTTGACAATTTAGGATATGGTGTGGGTTGTGCTTTATATGCTGACGATGGGGCTATTTGGAAGAGAGGTCGAAATGTACATCAAGTAATTTCAAGTGTGCAAAAAGCTATTAAAAAGGTGGAAAACCGGAGTATAGAATGGAGTTTTAAAATGTCAACAAGTAAGTCAAGTTATATGTTATTCAGTAAGAAAAAAGAAGTTTATAAAGATATTGATCTAGTTTTATATGGAAAATCACTAGAACAAGTAAAGGTTTTTAAATATCTTAGAGTTTGGTTTGATGGGAGATATACCCGGAAAAAACATGTTGAGGAAATGGATAAAAAGTGCAGGAGGATTTTAAATGTGAGGGCAATAGTTGGAAGAGAACCAATGTTAACAATATATCAAGCCTTGATAAGATCTATAATTGATTATGGATGCATGATTTATGGTTCAGCTTCAGAAACATTATTAAAAAGTTTAGATAGAATACAGTATAGAGCCCTTCGAATATGCCTAGGAGCATCAAAAACAACACCAGTCAATGCGCTATTAGAGGCGAATGAAATGCCATTGAGTTTAAGGAGAGTTAAATTGTCTTTAGTATATCTGTCATCCTTAAAGAGTTATAGTGGAAAACATATAGCTAATTTTTAACCTAGATTATGGGTATGATTAAATATAATGTAAATAAGTATATACAGGAAAGATTTTACACAAGTATGCATATTTATACTGATGGATCCAAAGACCCCAAAACAGGGATTACAGGAGTAGGAATATATATTCCAGATTTTAAAATATCCATAACTAAAAGATTAACATCTAAATGATCTATTTATTCTGTTGAAATGGTTGCTATTATAATAGGATTATCATGGGTAGAGGAAGTAAATCCACAGAGAGTAGTGATATGCTCTGACTCCGCTTCAGTATTAACATCCTTATCAACTCATCAGTCTTCTACAGAAGATTTGATGTGTGAAATATTTACATTATTATGGGGCATACAAAGAAAAGGAGTGGTAGTAGGATTCTGCTGGGAGCCAGCACATGTAGGAATATCTGGTAACGAGTCTGCTGACGAATTAGCAAAAACTGCTTTAAAAAGGGAAGGAATAGATTTTAATGTTCCTCTAAGTAAAGGTGAAGTTAAAACTATTTTTAAGGAAAGTATTAGTAAAGAATGGCAAGAAAAATGGAATACTGATAATAAGGGAAGGCATTTATATAATATAAAAAAGGTAAATCCTCAAAGAAATATATGTGGTACAAATAGGAAGGAAGAGGTAATAATTACTAGAATGAGACTACACAGGGATGAATCCTTCATTGTTCATAACAGGAATACATGAGTCTGGTCTGTGTGAAGATTGTGGGGGAAAGAAACAGTGGAGCATGTGATAAATGAGTGTAAAAGGTATGATGAAGAAAGAAAGGAATTCATGTTATATTTAAACAAAAAAGGTAAGGTAAATAAGAATTTGGAATATCTATTAGGATATGATTTTAACAGAGATAGAGTAGGATACATGACATTAATAAAATACTTATATAAGTCTGGGTTAAGTGAAAGGATTTAAATATAGAACTTGGATGGTCTAGTCTATTCTGGATCTTAGGAGACCACAAAATTAGACTGGAGGAGCTGAACACGCAGCGCCGGGTGGGTCCTGGGAAGAAGGAGTATTTTAGATATATAGAAAAGATTAAAAACAGGAACAATTTGACAAATAAACTGCATAACAGCAAAAGTAGGTGGCGATGTGCACATAGTATGCAATGCGCCAGGAAACAGAAGAAGATCACGAGCGTTGGATGGCGCTTGTGTTACCCGCAGGCGGAACCATCAGCGGCTGTTCGCTCCACGCCGGGAGGAATTGGAGGTTGCGCTCTACACATACATGGAAACGGATACGAGGTGAGAGGGAATTATGCTCGTGTTGATTAATATTTTTACTTTTGTGTTGTGAACGGTTTTAAAGTCATTTATGTATGGGTGCCGATTTTTTTCTGTTTTAATGAACTGATCTATAAAAGTCCGTTTAACTGACCGCAAGTCTTCAGTTTGATAGCGAGTCCAAATTAAAACATTCATAATCCTAAAAAAAATCCTAAAGACACCGTTTCTACAGTCTATGGTCGTGATTCTGCTAATGAAGAAAAGAGAGTTGATTTCTGCCGGACATTGACCCTGATTGTGTTGGTCTTCAGCTGATTTGCAGGATGTCATCAGTGATTTCTCATGGATTTCAGAGCAGTAAACAGGACTTCCGGTTCGGCCCCTGGACGGTCAGCGCGGTCAAGACCCACATCATGAAGTCCAAAGACATTGAGAGGTGAGGGATGGAGAAACGCTGTCCTTTACTGTTTCTTCTCAAGAACACAATGGATGAGGTGAAGGTTGTGGAGCACCATCGGTTACAAACATTTGTGTTAAGCAGAAGAAATAAAATCATCAGGATGTGTAAATGATGACAGAATGTCCATTAATCTGTGGACTGACATTAGGGGTGCTGATCTTCTCATATCACGATCTTATAACAAATCATGTTGAGATGAATTATGGAGAATATGCAGACGGGGTCAAGCCTTGCACAGACTGCATTAAACACTTCAAGTACCGAATGAATGAAATATACTTTGATTCGTATTAAATCTACTAAAGTTATTGAGCAGTGAGTGATTGAACATGACAGACAGCAGCAGGTTTGGCTTTATAAGACCGAATGGATCTCTTTCCCATCGGTTCATTCTCTTTAGACATAACAACTGACTGTCTTTATGTAAATACTCTCAAGATGGACATTGACATATTTTTGTGTGTATTTAAATGAAACCCCAAGCATCCTTTGCTCCGGCTCGCACACAGGAAGCCCGTGGGATCAGTCTTTCGCAGTTTAATGTGCTACAGCACCACAGTCACGTCACGTGATTTGACTGGTTTGGACGTTAAGTTTAGGCTTTAAAGGAACGGCATGCATCACCATGATCGTTTTATCTTGATTATCATGTTTTCATAATCATTGGCCGAAGCCAGAATCGTAGCTAAAGTTTATCCCACAGCCCTACCGCTGTTGAGGCCATCCTTGAAAATATTTTTGTTTGCAGTAACGGTAAAAAAAAAAGCTAACAAAGCTCGGTAGGTTGGTCTATTATTTTTTTTGGTGATGGCGATTACGTAGGTATGAATTTAAACAAATTAGCATATCTTGATGTCACTTACTGGGTCTTCAACCCGTGCCTTCGGGCGCATTATTGCAAATGTATAGCTTTAAATATGATATAATGTTAGAAAAAGTAAACAAAAAATATATATCATATTAAAATATATTATGAAAATATAAAATACGTTTATACGGCAAAATAACACCAAATATAGGTAACTCCACGGACAACAGGCAGGATGATTGTAAAGATTCATTATATTGGTTAAGACCAATATGATTTATCAAGAAAAGAAAAGAAAAACGTTTGGACGTCACAGGTTTTTATTTAAAAGAAAGAACGTTGCCTTCGTTTGTATGTAGGCCTAGGTAATTTATATATTTACAATACTTACAAATATATAATTCATATTATTTTATTGCTTTTCTATTTAGTTGTTTGAAGAGTAAAAAAAAATTTTGGTCTGTCTTTACGCAAATTTACGTAGCGGTTGACCCCTGACTGGCGTGATCTGACCTGTTGACCCCTGACCCCTGACTGGCGTGATCTGAGCGGTTGACCCCTGACCCCTGACTGGCGTGATCTGAGCGGTTGACCCCTGACTGGCACGATCTGAGCGGTTGACCCTTGACCCCTGACTGGCGCGATCTGAGCGGTTGACCCCTGACCCCTGACTGGCGTGATCTGAGCGGTTGACCCCTGACTGGCACGATCTGAGCGGTTGACCCCTGACCCCTGACTGGCGTGATCTGAGCGGTTGACCCCTGACTGGCGTGATCTGAGCGGTAGACCCCTGACCGGTGTGATCTGAGCGGTTGACCCCTGACCGGTGTGATCTGAGCGGTTGACCCCTGACCGGTGTGATCTGAGCGGTTGACCCCTGACCGGTGTGATCTGAGCGGTTGACCCCTGACCGGTGTGATCTGAGCGGTTGACCCCTGACCGGTGTGATCTGAGCGGTTGACTGACTGGCGCGATCTGAGCGGTTGACCCCTGAATGGCATGATCTGAGCGGTTGACTGACTGGCGTGATCTGAGCGGTTGACCCCTGACCCCTGACTGGCGCGATCTGAGCGGTTGACCCCTGACTGGCGTGATCTGAGCGGTTGACCCCTGACTGGCGTGATCTGAGCGGTTGACCCCTGACCCCTGACTGGCGTGATCTGAGCGGTTGACCCCTGACCCCTGACTGGCGCGATCTGAGCGGTTGACCCCTGACTGGCGTGATCTGAGCGGTTGACCCCTGACCCCTGACTGGCGTGATCTGAGCGGTTGACCCCTGTCTGGCGTGATCTGAGCGGTTGACCCCTGACCGGTGATCTGAGCGGTTGACCCCTGACTGGCGTGATCTGAGCGGTTGACCCCTGACTGGTGTGATCTGAGCGGTTGACCCCTGACCGGTGTGATCTGAGCGGTTGACCCCTGACTGGCGTGATCTGAGCGGTTGACCCCTGACCGGTGTGATCTGAGCGGTTGACCCCTGACCCCTGAGTCTGATTCTGTTGCAGGCTGGCGGAGGCGATGCACATGCCGGCTCTGCCAGAGATGCTGTTTGGTGAGAATGTGTTGCGCATTCAGCACACCGACGGGTTTGGGATCGAATTCAATGCGATCGACGCTCTCAAACGTGTCAACAACATGCAGGACTCTGTGAAAGTGGCGTGTGCCCAGGAGTGGCAGGAAAGCAGGTATAGTTTGTGTTGTTCATTCTGGTCTGGAAGATGCTTTGACTCAGGAGGAATCTCTGCTGTGTGTGTACAGGGCTGAGGCGGAGCACTCGAAGGACGCGGTCAAACGCTACGATTGGACTTACACAACCGATTACAGAGGGACTTTACTGGGAGAGCACGTGCAGATCAAGGTATTCTGTGCTTTAACACTTAAACTGGCTGAATGTGGAGTGTCTCTTACTCAGAAAGAGCTCGTGAACAGGTGACGCCAACCAGCGATCGGATAGACATGGAGAAGCTGAAAGCACGAGAACAGATCAAGTTTTTCGAGGATGTGCTGCTGTTCGAGGATGAGCTGCATGATCACGGCGTGTCTATGATCAGTGTGAAAATTGTGAGTCTCGTCGGCTTCATCTACAGATTTGCAGCATTAATGGTCTGCATATGAAAGCTGATGTCTGGTTTCAGAGAGTGATGCCCACCAGCTTCTTTCTTCTGCTGCGGTTCTTCTTGCGAGTGGACGGAGTGCTGATCAGGATAAACGACACGCGTCTTTATCACGAGGCAAGTCGGCCTATCAATAAAACACAGAATACCAACTGCTGAATGCGTTTCTTAAACTTCATTGTTCTGCAGGCTGGAAAAAACCACATGCTTCGAGAATTCAGCACACGTGAAAGCCCAATATCAGAGCTCCAGGTGAGTGCTGCTCTAGCTGCTTATTCACGAATCACACCCCCATCATTACCTAAAGATTCACTCTGGGCAACTAAATAATGTCTGTCATTAATATATTCTTAGATTTTACTCGCCTGTGTGAGTGTGTGTGAGTGTGTGTGAGTGTGTGTGAGTGAGTGAGTGTGTGTGTGTGTGTGTGTGTGTGTGTGTGTGTGTGTGTGTGTGTGTGTGTGTGTGTGTGTGTGTGTGTGTGTGTGTGTGTGTGTGTGTGTGTGTGTGTGTGTGTGTGTGTGTGTGTGTGTGTTAGAGGCTATATTTCCACTCGCTGAACACTCTGAGCACGAGAGTTTCGCTCTCCGTCAAACGATCTGTTAGGGCTGGGTATTGAGAACCCAAAGAATGCTGTCCAACTTATTTTTTTGAAACTTTGGCCACGTTTGGCATGAGAATCAATTTACAAAATTTTTTTATAGTGCCAATAATTGTAGCCAATCACAGACAAATCTGATTAGCGCGTGAGAACAATAGCCAATCAGAGGCGTTCACGAAGCCGCTCAAAGCGATCCATATTATTATGTCTTTTTTTCTTCAGAACCGTGGGAGGACCGTGATCTCTGTCAGCTCTATTATATTCAGCTCGTAGACAAGTCCAGCGGTTTTATTTAGCCTGCTGCTGTCTGGAAATATTTAGCAAAAAAAGACAGAATAAATGTTTGACACTTTAAAATTGAAACAGCGAAAGGATAAGAATCAGAATCGATAAGCGGTGCCTAACCAGCGTTATCTCAACATCACAGGTTTGTATTTACAGTGTGTTTTCACAAGAGCACTGTAGCCAATCACAATCCTATCTGCCGAGCGTGTGATCGCAGTGGCCAATCAGAGAAGCTCGTCAGTCAGAATCCACATAACATTGCTGGAAATTCACAAGGTTTTGTTTTGTTCAACACAAGCCATTATTATAACCAACAAAGTGTAAATATTACTTTGTTTGCACTTTGTTGGTTATAATAAACACTGGAAGGTCTCATGACAACCCCATCGTTTACAGAAGGAGCTTTGCTGTGTTTTAGTATTTGTGTTGACTGTTAACCTTAATTTCACTCGGATACCCTGGGGCTGAGTAAATAATCAGGAAACTTTCCTTTTTTTTGGGTGAACTATTACTTTAACCCTAGAGCTGTCCTAACCCTGCCTGTGTGCCACGTAAGAGCTTGGTCAGCGGTTCAGGTGTGTTTGTGGGGTAAGAGCTGAGCTCTGCGGGTGTTTAGCACTGGTTAAACTGCTCAGTTGTGTGTGGTTTGGAGAGGTTTTGGTCATGTTCTTGAGTAAATGTGGATGCTGATGTGTTTGTGTCTCTGTCCTTGACTCTGCAGCATGTTCCTCCAGCGATTTACACAGACCCCAATGAGATCGCACAGCATTTACCTCTGAAACTCACCGAGTGTGAGAAACTAGAGCTTCCAGAGAGAGCGACGCAGGAGGAAGCCTCACAGTCTCCACAGTGGCGGGAATGAAAACCAGAGCGACGCGCTCGCTAAAGACTCAAACCCTGAGCTCACAGATCATCCGATACTGTTGTGTAACGTCTCGTGTAATTTCCGTCAAGGTGCAGAATGTCTGCTTTGTAAAGTAATGCTTGTTTGATCTGTATGTCCATTGGAGAAGATTTTATTAAATGCTTTAAATGATTACACTGGATTGAGAAAATATGTCTAGATATGAGAACAAACTGAAATGAAAAATGACTTAAAGCTTGTATTAATAACGTGGAACTCCTGCTCTGAAAGCTGTTGATTGATATCAATGATCAATAACTTCTGAAACCATAAGAACAGCAGGTTTATTCTTGCCTATTTCTTGGGAAATCTTAAGGCTAACTGTTGTAGAAATGAAGATTCTCTGTCAACCATATAAACATTCACCACACAAGATATTGCAGATGATTCTGGAATACTGTCTCCTCGTCGGAAGCGTTCTGATGGTGAAAACAGCTGATCTCAGATAGTGGGGAATGGTTACATGGTTGTCAGTGAATGGGACGCTACATTTGATTAAAAATTTAATATCTACAATATAGTTTGACTTTAGTTTTTTTTTAAGGATTACATGCTAAATGGGTATTAATGCACAGTAAACATCTGCATTCACTCCCATCTTCAGACCAAATCTGCACATTATCTGCTTTACACTCCGTTTGCATGTAAAACGCACTTATGCTACATATACAGTGTATTTGTGCACGTGTGTGTGTGTGTGTGTGAGTGCTATGACAAACTGCTGCACATCTTGTGTCTTGCTCATTCAGTGCAGTGTGTTTGTGTGTGTGTGTGTGTGTGTGTGTGTTATGACAAACTCCTGCACATCTTGTGTCTTGCTCGTTCAGTGCAGTGTGTGTGTGTGTGTGTGTGTGAGTGCTATGACAAACTCAAGCACATCTTGTGTCTTGCTCGTTCAGTGCAGTGTGTGTGTGTGTGTGTGTGTGAGAGTGCTATGACAAACTCCTGCACACCTTGTGTCTTGCTCGTTCAGTGCAGTGTGTGTGTGTGTGTGTGTGTGTGTGTGTGTGTGAGTTATGACAAACTCCTGCACATCTTGTGTCTTGCTCGTTCAGTGCAGTGTGTGTATGGCTGATCATGTGATGGCGTAATCTGATAAAACACGAACGCGACGAGCTCGTAATCAGGACTTCAGAAGTGTGTCGTTTCGGTTAACACTTGAAAGCAGCGTAATAAAAACACATTTACTATGATTGTGGTTGCTACGTCAAAATCCAGGAACGGTTTGTGTTAGTTTCCACTCGGAGCGTTTCAGATGTGACACGGGAGTCTGTGCACGTGCGCCTGAACGAGGTTGTCGGTGAGTAACTTTAGATTTAATGTCTGTCTGTATGTTTGATCTATTGTTTGTCTGGATGTTTGATCTAATGTCTGTCTGGATGTTTGATCTAATGTTTGTCTGGATGTTTGATCTAATGTTTGTCTGGATGTTTGATCTAATGTTTGTCTGGATGTTTGTTGTAATATTTGATCTAATGTTTGTCTGGATGTTTGTTGTAATATTTGATCTAATGTTTGTATGTTCGATTTAATGTCTGTCTGTATGTTTGGTCTAATGTTTGTTTGTTTTACTGTACAGGTCCTTCTAAATATTAGGATATTGTGATAAAAGTTCATTATTTTCCGTAATGTAATGATAAAATTTAAATTTCATATATTTTAGATTCATTGCACACCAACTGAAATATTTCAGGTCTTTTATTGTTTTAATACTGATGATTTTGGCATACAGCTCATCTCATCTAAAAAAATTAGGTTCTCTAAACGAGCTATAAATCATCTGAATCAACTAATTAACTCTAAACACATGCAAAAGATTCCTGAGGCTTTTAAAAACTCCCAGCCTGGTTCATTACTCAAAACCGCAATCATGGGTAAGACTGCCGACCTGACTGCTGTCCAGAAGGCCATCATTGACCCCTCAAGCGAGAGGGTAAGACACAGAAAGACATTTCTGAACCAATAGGCTGTTCCCAGAGTGCTGTATCAAGGCACCTCAGTGGGAAGTCTGTGGGAAGGAAAAAGTGTGGCAAAAAACGCTGCACAACGAGAAGAGGTGACCGGACCCTGAGGAAGATTGTGGAGAAGGACCGATTCCAGACCTTGAGGGACCTGCGGAAGCAGTGGACTGAGTCTAGAGTAGAAACATCCAGAGCCACCGTGCACAGGCGTGTGCAGGAAATGGGCTACAGGTGCCGCATTCCCCAGGTCAAGCCACTTTTGAACCAGAAACAGCGGCAGAAGCGCCTGACCTGGGCTACAGAGAAGCAGCACTAGACTGACGCTCAAATTTTGCATGTCATTGGGAAATCAAGGTGCCAGAGTCTGGAGGAAGACTGGGGAGAAGGAAATGCCCAAATGCCTGAAGTCCAGTGTCACGTACCCACAGTCAGTGATGGTCTGGGGTGCCATGTCAGCTGCTGGTGTTGGTCCACTGTGTTTTATCAAGGGCAGGGTCAATGCAGCTAGCTATCAGGAGATTTTGGAGCACTTCATGCTTCCATCTGCTGAAAAGCTTTATGGAGATGAAGATTTTGTTTTTCAGCACGACCTGCCAAAACCACTGGTCAATGGTTTACTGACCATGGTATTACTGTGCTCAATTGGCCTGACCTGAACCCCATAGAGAATCTGTGGGATATTGTGAAGAGAAAGTTGAGAGACGCAAGACCCAACACTCTGGATGAGCTTAAGGCCGCTATCGAAGCATCCTGGGCCTCCATAACACCTCAGCAGTGCCACAGGCTGATCGCCTTCATGCCACGCCGCATTGAAGCAGTCATTTCTGCAAAAGGATTCCCCACCAAGTATTGAGTGCATAAATGAACATAATTATTTGAAGGTTGACCTTTTTTGTATTAAAAACACTTTTCTTTTATTGGTCGGATGAAATATGCCAATTTTTTGAGATAGGAATTTTGGGTTTTCATGAGCTGTATGCCAAAATCATCAGTATTAAAACAATAAAAGACCTGAAATATTTCAATTGGTGTGCAATGAATCTAAAATATATGGAATTGTAATTGTATCATTACATTATGGAAAATAATGAACTTTTATCACAATATGCTAATTTTTGAGAAGGACCTGTATGTTCTAATATCTGTCTGGATGATCTAATGTCTGGATGTTTGATCTAATGTTTGTTAGGATGTTTGTTGTAATGTTTGATCTAATGATGTTCAATCTAATGTTTGTTTGTTTGTCTGTCTGTATGACCTAATGTCTGTCTGGATGTTTGATCTAATGTCTGTCTGGATGTTTGATCTAATGTCTGTCTGGATGTTTGACCTAATGTCTGTCTGGATGTTTGATCTATTGTTTGTCTGGATGTTTGATCTATTGTTTGTCTGGATGTTTGATCTATTGTTTGTCTGGATGTTTGATCTATTGTTTGTCTGGATGTTTGATCTATTGTTTGTCTGGATGTTTGATCTAATGTCTGTCTGGATGTTTGATCTAATGTTTGTCTGGATGTTTGATCTAATGTCTGTCTGGATGTTTGATCTATTGTTTGTCTGGATGTTTGATCTAATGTTTGTCTGGATGTTTGATCTAATGTTTGTCTGGATGTTTGATCTAATGTCTGTCTGGATGTTTGATCTATTGTTTGTCTGGATGTTTGATCTATTGTTTGTCTGGATGTTTGATCTAATGTTTGTCTGGATGTTTGATCTAATGTTTGTCTGGATGTTTGATCTAATGTTTGTCTGGATGTTTGATCTAATGTTTGTCTGGATGTTTGATCTAATGTCTGTCTGGATGTTTGATCTAATGTCTGTCTGGATGTTTGATCTAATGTCTGTCTGGATGTTTGATCTAATGTCTGTCTGGATGTTTGATCTATTGTTTGTCTGGATGTTTGGTCTAATGTTTGTCTGGATGTTTGGTCTAATGTCTGTCTGGATGTTTGATCTATTGTTTGTCTGGATGTTTGATCTATTGTTTGTCTGGATGTTTGATCTAATGTTTGTCTGGATGTTTGATCTAATGTCTGTCTGGATGTTTGTTCTAATGTTTGTCTGGATGTTTGTTCTAATGTTTGTCTGGATGTTTGATCTAATGTTTGTCTGGATGTTTGATCTAATGTCTGTCTGGATGTTTGATCTAATGTTTGTCTGGATGTTTGATCTAATGTTTGTCTGGATGTTTGATCTATTGTTTGTCTGGATGTTTGATCTAATGTCTGTCTGGATGTTTGATCTAATGTTTGTCTGGATGTTTGATCTAATGTTTGTCTGGATGTTTGATCTAATGTTTGTCTGGATGTTTGATCTAATGTCTGTCTGGATGTTTGATCTAATGTTTGTCTGGATGTTTGGTCTAATGTCTGTCTGGATGTTTGTCTGGATGTTTGATCTATTGTTTGTCTAGATGTTTGATCTAATGTTTGTCTGGATGTTTGATCTATTGTTTGTCTGGATGTTTGTCTGGATGTTTGATCTATTGTTTGTCTGGATGTTTGTCTGGATGTTTGTCTGGATTGTTTGTCTGGATGTTTGATCTAATGTTTGTCTGGATGTTTGATCTAATGTTTGTCTGGATGTTTGATCTAATGTCTGTCTGGATGTTTGATCTATTGTTTGTCTGGATGTTTGATCTAATGTTTGTCTGGATGTTTGATCTAATGTTTGTCTGGATGTTTGATCTAATGTCTGTCTGGATGTTTGATCTATTGTTTGTCTGGATGTTTGATCTAATGTTTGTCTGGATGTTTGATCTAATGTTTGTCTGGATGTTTGATCTAATGTCTGTCTGGATGTTTGATCTAATGTTTGTCTGGATGTTTGATCTAATGTTTGATCTATTGTTTGTCTGGATGTTTGGTCTAATGTTTGTCTGGATGTTTGATCTAATGTTTGTCTGGATGTTTGATCTATTGTTTGTCTGGATGTTTGATCTAATGTTTGTCTGGATGTTTGATCTAATGTTTGATCTATTGTTTGTCTGGATGTTTGATCTATTGTTTGTCTGGATGTTTGGTCTAATGTTTGTCTGGATGTTTGATCTAATGTCTGTCTGGATGTTTGATCTATTGTTTGATCTATTGTTTGATCTATTGTTTGTCTGGATGTTTGATCTAATGTCTGTCTGGATGTTTGATCTATTGTTTGTCTGGATGTTTGGTCTAATGTTTGTCTGGATGTTTGATCTATTGTTTGTCTGGATGTTTGATCTATTGTTTGTCTGGATGTTTGGTCTAATGTTTGTCTGGATGTTTGATCTAATGTTTGATCTATTGTTTGTCTGGATGTTTGATCTATTGTTTGTCTGGATGTTTGATCTAATGTTTGTCTGGATGTTTGGTCTAATGTTTGTCTGGATGTTTGATCTAATGTCTGTCTGGATGTTTGATCTAATGTTTGATCTATTGTTTGTCTGGATGTTTGATCTATTGTTTGTCTGGATGTTTGATCTAATGTCTGTCTGGATGTTTGATCTAATGTTTGTCTGGATGTTTGATCTATTGTTTGTCTGGATGTTTGATCTATTGTTTGTCTGGATGTTTTGGTCTAATGTTTGTCTGGATGTTTGATCTAATGTCTGTCTGGATGTTTGATCTAATGTTTGTCTGGATGTTTGATCTAATGTCTGTCTGGATGTTTGATCTAATGTCTGTCTGGATGTTTGATCTAATGTTTGTCTGGATGTTCTAATGTTTGTCTGGATGTTTGATCTAATGTCTGTCTGGATGTTTGATCTAATGTCTGTCTGGATGTTTGATCTAATGTCTGTCTGGATGTTTGATCTATTGTTTGTCTGGATGTTTGATCTAATGTTTGTCTGGATGTTTGATCTATTGTTTGTCTGGATGTTTGATCTAATGTCTGTCTGGATGTTTGATCTAATGTTTGTCTGGATGTTTGATCTATTGTTTGTCTGGATGTTTGATCTAATGTTTGTCTGGATGTTTGTCTGGATGTTTGATCTAATGTCTGTCTGGATGTTTGATCTAATGTCTGTCTGGATGTTCTAATGTCTGTCTGGATGTTTGATCTAATGTCTGTCTGGATGTTTGATCTAATGTTTGTCTGGATGTTTGATCTAATGTTTGTCTGGATGTTTGATCTATTGTTTGTCTGGATGTTTGTCTGGATGTTTGATCTAATGTTTGTCTGGATGTTTGATCTAATGTTTGTCTGGATGTTTGATCTAATTGTCTTCTGGAAATGTTTGATCTAATGTTTGTCTGGATGTTTGATCTAATGAATTTGAAGTGTCACTATTATTGCATTAGCTATTTATTTGAATGTTTGATCTAATGTTTGTCTGGATGTTTGATCAGTTTGTCTGGATGTTTGATCTAATGTTTGTCTGGATGTTTGATCTAATGTTTGATCAATTGTTTGTCTGGATGTTTGATCTATTGTTTGTCTGGATGTTTGGATCTAATGTTTGTCTGGATGTTTATCTCAACTCAATTATTTTAGGCTGTTTGATCTATTGTTTGATCTAGTTTGTCTGGATGTTTGATCTAATGTCTGTCTGGATGTTTGATCTATTGTTTGTCTGGATGTTTGATCTATTGTTTGTCTGGATGTTTGATCTAATGTTGCATCACCTTGACTTAATACATATTTACATTTATGAATAATTTTGATCTGGATGTTTGATCTATGTTTGATCTATTGTTTGTCTGGATGTTTGATCTATTGTTTGTCTGGATGTTTGATCTAATGTTTGTCTGGATGTTTGATCTAATGTTTGTCTGGATGTTTGATCTAATGTTTGTCTGGATGTTTGATCTATTGTTTGTCTGGATGTTTGATCTAATGTTTGTCTGGATGTTTGATCTAATGTTTGTCTGGATGTTTGATCTAATGTCTGTCTGGATGTTTGATCTAATGTTTGTCTGGATGTTTGATCTAATGTGTGTCTCTGGATGTTTGATCTATTGTTTGTCTGGATGTTTGGTCTAATGTTTGTCTGGATGTTTTGTCTAGCTCTCTGTACAAAGATGTTTGATCTAATGTCTGTCTGGATGTTTGATCTAATGTCTGTCTGGATGTTTGATCTAATGTTTGTCTGGATGTTTGATCTAATGTTTGTCTGGATGTTTGATCTAATGTTTGTCTGGATGTTTGATCTAATGTCTGTCTGGATGTTTGATCTAATGTCTGTCTGGATGTTTGATCTATTGTTTGTCTGGATGTTTGATCTAATGTTTGTCTGGATGTTTGATCTATTGTTTGTCTGGATGTTTGATCTAATGTGTCTGGATGTTTGATCTAATGTTTGTCTGGATGTTTGATCTGTGTGTGTGTGTGTGTGTTTCTGTTGATCTATGTTTGTCTGGATGTTTGATCTAATGTTTGTCTGGATGTTTGATCTAATGTTTGTCTGGATGTTTGATCTATTGTTTGTCTGGATGTTTGATCTAATGTCTGTCTGGATGTTTGTGTCTGTCTGGATGTTTGATCTAATGTCTGTCTGGATGTTTGATCTAATATTAATGGATGTTTGATCTAATGTTTGCATGGATGTTTGATCTATTGTTTGTCTGGATGTTTGTCTGGATGTTTGATCTAATGTTTGTTACTAGTATATGCTTAAAGAACTTACTCCACTTTGGAAATGTTAAACATGTCTGGTTGTCTTATTAGGTTTTGAAATTGTATTACATGTCCAATAATGCGATGATTTCTAATACTCAGATTACGGTCTTAATCTAATGCCTCACTGCAGTTCACATGCTGTTCTCTTTATTCTGATTGTTCATAGGTTAGGTAAGGGTTAGTTATACCACACTCAGATCGGCGTACAGTATGCATGTTAGCAGCCATTGTTTTAATCCACTCGCATCAAAATACATATTTATGGACGTGCTGGATGTTTTTCGGCGCGTGATGAACATCACAATGCCGGGTTTGTCTATACACTCGCGTTCATCTCGCGTCTGGATGAAGACACGGAGCAGAGACTGCGCAGCGAGTTGAGAGAGAACTTCAGAATAATGTGTGCGGTCATTCATGAAGTCCGTCTGCGTATGTGCTCTGAGCGATAATAATGCAATTAAGCCGTTTATTGGTGTACGCCACATAGTTTAATGCAAATATGGTTACGATTATGAGCTTAATCGCATTCGTTTGATCAAAGTATTGCGTTTACATGCAGTAAAGTTTAATCACAATATTGCCCAAATCCCATTATAATCGCATTGAGGACGCATGTAAATGCACTCAGTCAGAAATAGCTATGTTACAGAAGTTATTAGTTTAAAAATACAAATGATCATTGTTCATGCTAGCTCATGTTTTGATTTTAATAATGTATTATTAAATGTTAAAACTAACATTAAGATTACCAAATGCTTTAGAAGCATTTTCAATTGTCGGTTTAGCTAATGAATTAAATAATGTTCACTAATAAAGCCTTATTATTGCTATTTTATTGAGGCTATTTGTTTTCAAACTTAAACATTTTTACATTTTAATCTGAACTTTTTAGATATTGATTGAAAAGTTCTGATTGATTATTATTGATCGGTAACCGTGTTTAAGGCACGTCGAGTTCACAAACAGAGTCCTTCACCTTCATGTTCTCTTATTCACCTTTACCATAATTGTATATTCTCTGCTGTAATATTAACCCTTCTCACAAGAGCACGACATCTAAATCAGTATCGTAAGAGTTGAACAGAGGTAGTGTGTGAAAGCATGTGAAGCTCACAGAGGGAAGATCACGAGTTCAATTCCCAGCCAAATCGCACATCAAATCTACGCCATCAACGCATTGTGATGTCTGGAGATAAAAGCGTCGGCCAATTGCATAACCGCAAACGCCACGAGTGTGCAACGGGTTTAACCAGGAAATATGCATGTCAAATTGAGCCACAAATATTATAATCAAGATCAATTCTGTACGCACATTTCCCAACAGTCAAAACTTTACATGCATTTTCATGACTCTAAACGAGAAGTCAAAAAAACAGGTGAAGCCATAATATAATAATATTAGCAGTGCGGTTCAGATATGAATGTGTGTGTTTCAGGTCATGGGGCGACTTCATGCTGGACGTGATTCCCGGCTGTGTGTTCGACTGCATGAGACAGGAGCACAGGATGCGCCGCGGTCTGCCTCGTAACCTCCTCACGGTGAGCGACACACACTCATCACACACACTCGTCTCACAATCTGCCTCGTAACCTCCTCACGGTGAGCGACACACACTCATCACACACACACTCGTCTCACAATCTGCCTCGTAACCTCCTCACGGTGAGCGACACACACTCATCACACACACACTCGTCTCACAATCTGCCTCGTAACCTCCTCACGGTGAGCGGCACACACTCATCACACACACACTCGTCTCACAATCTGCCTCGTAACCTCCTCACGGTGAGCGACACACACTCATCACACACACACTCGTCTCACAATGTGCCTCGTAACCTCCTCACGGTGAGCAGCACACACTCATCACACACACACTCGTCTCACAATCTGCCTCGTAACCTCCTCACGGTGAGCGACACACACTCATCACACACACACTCGTCTCACAATCTGCCTCGTAACCTCCTCACGGTGAGCGGCACACACTCATCACACACACACTCGTCTCACAATCTGCCTCAGTAACCTCCTCACGGTGAGCGACACACACTCATCACACACACACTCGTCTCACAATCTGCCTCGTAACCTCCTCACGGTGAGCTGCACACACTCATCACACACACACTCGTCTCACAATCTGCCTCGTAACCTCCTCACGGTGAGCGACACACACTCATCACACACACACTCGTCTCACAATCTGCCTCGTAACCTCCTCACGGTGAGCTGCACACACTCATCACACACACACTCGTCTCACAATCTGCCTCGTAACCTCCTCACGGTGAGCGGCACACACTCATCACACACACACTCGTCTCACAATCTGCCTCAGTAACCTCCTCACGGTGAGCGGCACACACTCAACACACACACACTCGTCTCACAATCTGCCTCGTAACCTCCTCACGGTGAGCTGCACACACTCATCACACACACACTCGTCTCACAATCTGCCTCGTAACCTCCTCATGGTGGCGACACACACTCAACACACACACACTCGTCTCACAATCTGCCTCGTAACCTCCTCACGGTGGCGTCACACACTCAACACACACACTCGTCTCACAATCTGCCTCGTAACCTCCTCACGGTGAGCGGCACACACTCATCACACACACACTGTCTCACAATATGCCTCGTAACCTCCTCACGGTGAGCGGCACACACTCATCACACACACACTCGTCTCACAATCTGCCTCGTAACCTCCTCACGGTGAGCGACACACACTCATCACACACACACTCGTCTCACAATCTGCCTCGTAACCTCCTCACGGTGGCGGCACACACTCAACACACACACACTCGTCTCACAATCTGCCTCGTAACCTCCTCACGGTGAGCGGCACACACTCATCACACACACACTCGTCTCACAATCTGCCTCGTAACCTCCTCACGGTGGCGGCACACACTCATCACACACACACTCGTCTCACAATCTGCCTCGTAACCTCCTCACGGTGAGCGACACACACTCATCACACACACTCGTCTCACAATCTGCCTCGTAACCTCCTCACGGTGAGCGGCACACACTCATCACACACACACTCGTCTCACAATCTGCCTCAGTAACCTCCTCACGGTGAGCGACACACACTCATCACACACACACTCGTCTCACAATCTGCCTCAGTAACCTCCTCACGGTGAGCAGCACACTCATCACACACACACTCGTCTCACAATCTGCCTCGTAACCTCCTCACGGTGAGCGACACACACTCATCACACACACACTCGTCTCACAATCTGCCTCAGAACCTCCTCACGGTGAGCTGCACACACTCATCACACACACACTCGTCTCACAATCTGCCTCGTAACCTCCTCACGGTGAGCGGCACACACTCATCACACACACACTCGTCTCACAATCTGCCTCGTAACCTCCTCACGGTGAGCGGCACACACTCAACACACACACACTCGTCTCACAATCTACCTCGTAAACTCCTCACGGTGAGCGACACACACTCATCACACACACACTCGTCTCACAATCTGCCTCAGAACCTCCTCACGGTGAGCGGCACACACTCATCACACACACACTCGTCTCACAATCTGCCTCGTAACCTCCTCACGGTGAGCGACACACACTCATCACACACACTCGTCTCACAATCTGCCTCGTAACCTCCTCACGGTGAGCGGCACACACTCAACACACACACTCGTCTCACAATCTACCTCGTAAACTCCTCACGGTGAGCGACACACACTCATCACACACACACTCGTCTCACAATCTGCCTCAGAACCTCCTCACGGTGAGCGGCACACACTCATCACACACACACTCGTCTCACAATCTACCTCGTAAACTCCTCACGGTGAGCGACACACACTCATCACACACACACTGTCTCACAATCTACCTCAGTAAACTCCTCACGGTGAGCGGCACACACTCATCACACACACACTCGTCTCACAATCTGCCTCGTAACCTCCTCACGGTGAGCGGCACACACTCATCACACACACACTCGTCTCACAATCTGCCTCGTAACCTCCTCACGGTGAGCGACACACACTCATCACACACACTCGTCTCACAATCTGCCTCGTAACCTCCTCACGGTGAGCGGCACACTCATCACACACACACTCGTCTCACAATCTGCCTCGTAACCTCACGGTGAGCGGCACACACTCATCACACACACACTCGTCTCACAATCTGCCTCGTAACCTCCTCACGGTGAGCGGCACACACTCATCACACACACACTCGTCTCACAATCTGCCTCGTAACCTCCTCACGGTGAGCGGCACACACTCATCACACACACACTCGTCTCACAATCTGCCTCGTAACCTCCTCACGGTGAGCGGCACACACTCATCACACACACACTCGTCTCACAATCTGCCTCGTAACCTCCTCACGGTGAGCGGCACACTCATCACACACACACTCGTCTCACAATCTGCCTCGTAACCTCCTCACGGTGAGCGACACACACTCATCACACACACACTCGTCTCACAATCTGCCTCGTAACCTCCTCACGGTGAGCGGCACACACTCATCACACACACACTCGTCTCACAATCTGCCTCGTAACCTCCTCACGGTGAGCGGCACACACTCAACACACACACACTCGTCTCACAATCTGCCTCAGAACCTCCTCACGGTGAGCGACACACACTCACACACACACACTCGTCTCACAATCTGCCTCGTAACCTCCTCACGGTGAGCGGCACACACTCATCACACACACACTCGTCTCACAATCTACCTCGTAAACTCCTCACGGTGAGCGACACACACTCATCACACACACACTCGTCTCACAATCTGCCTCGTAACCTCCTCACGGTGAGCGGCACACACTCATCACACACACACTCGTCTCACAATCTGCCTCGTAACCTCCTCACAGTGAGCGACACACACTCATCACACACACACTGTCTCACAATCTGCCTCGTAACCTCCTCACGGTGAGCGGCACACACTCAACACACACACACTCGTCTCACAATCTGCCTCAGTAACCTCCTCACGGTGAGCGACACACACTCATCACACACACACTCGTCTCACAATCTGCCTCGTAACCTCCTCACGGTGAGCGACACACACTCATCACACACACACTCGTCTCACAATCTACCTCGTAACCTCCTCACGGTGAGCGACACACACTCATCACACACACACACTCATCACACACACACTCGTCTCACAATCTGCCTCGTAACCTCCTCACGGTGAGCGGCACACACTCATCACACACACACACTCGTCTCACAATCTGCCTCGTAACCTCCTCACGGTGAGCGACACACACTCATCACACACACACTCGTCCTCTCGCTCACGCTCGTCCTCTCGCTCACACTCGTCTTCTCGCACACTCGTCCTCTCGCTCGCACTCACACTCGTCCTCTCGCACACTCGTCCTCTCGCTCGCACTCACACTTGTCCTCTCGCACACCCGTCCTCTCGCTCGCACTCACACTTGTCCTCTCGCACACTCGTCCTCTCGCTCGCACTCACACTCGTCCTCTCGCTCGCCTCACACTCGTCCTCTCGCTCGCCTCACACTCGTCCTCTCGCTCGCACTCACACTCGTCCTCGCACACTCGTCCTCTCGCTCACTTTCACTCGTCCTCTCGCTCGCCTCACACTCGTCCTCTCGCACTTTCGTCCTCTCGCTCGCACTCACACTCGTCCTCTCGCTCGCACTCACTCTCGTCCTCTCGCTCGCACTCACACTTGTCCTCTCGCACACTCGTCCTCTCGCACACTCGTCCTCTCGCACACTCGTCCTCTCGCACACTCGTCCTCTCGCTCGCACTCACACTCGTCCTCTCGCTCGCACTCACACTCGTCCTCTCGCTCGCACTCACACTCGTCCTCTCGCTCGCCTCACACTCGTCCTCTCGCTCGCACTCACACTCGTCCTCTCGCTCGCACTCACACTCGTCCTCTCGCTCGCACTCACACTCGTCCTCTCGCTCGCCTCACACTCGTCCTCTCGCTCGCCTCACTCGTCCTCTCGCTCGCCTCACACTCGTCCTCTCGCTCGCACTCACACTCGTCCTCTCGCTCGCACTCACACTCGCTCGCACTCACACTCGTCCTCTCTTTCGTCCTCTCGCTCGCACTCACACTTGTCCTCTCGCACACTCGTCCTCTCGCTCGCACTCACACTCGTCCTCTCGCTCGCACTCACACTCGTCCTCTCGCTCGCACTCACACTCGTCCTCTCGCTCGCACTCACACTCGTCCTCTCGCTCGCACTCACACTCGTCCTCTCGCACACTCGTCCTCTCGCTCGCACTCACACTCGTCCTCTCGCACACTCGTCCTCTCGCTCGCACTCACACTCGTCCTCTCGCTCGCCTCACACTCGTCCTCGCTCGCAGTCACACTTGTCCTCGCACACTCGTCCTCTCGCTCGCACTCACACTTGTCCTCGCTACTCGTCCTCGCTCGCACTCACACTCGTCCTCTCGCTCGCCTCACACTCGTCCTCTCGCTCGCACTCACACTCGTCCTCTACTCGTCCTCTCGCCTCACACTCGTCCTCTCGCTCGCACTCACACTCGTCCTCTCGCACACTCGTCCTCTCTTTCGCCTCACACTCGTCCTCTCGCTCGCACTCACACTCGTCCTCTCGCACACTCGTCCTCTCTCGCACTCACACTCGTCCTCTCGCTCGCACTCACACTCGTCCTCTCGCCGCACTCACACTTGTCCTCTACTCGTCCTCTCGCTCGCACTCACACTCGTCCTCTCGCTCGCACTCACACTTGTCCTCTCGCACACCCGTCCTCTCGCTCGCACTCACACTCGTCCTCTCGCTCTCACTCACACTCGTCCTCGCTCACACCCGTCCTCTCGCTCGCACTCACACTCGTCCTCTTGCACACTCGTCCTCTCGCTCGCACTCACACCCGTCCTCTCGCTCACACGTCCTCACGCTCGCACCCGTCCTCTCGCTCGCACTTGTCCTCTCGCTCGCACTTGTCCTCTCGCACACTCGTCCTCTCGCACACTCGTCCTCTCGCACACTCGTCCTCTCGCTCACACTCGTCCTCTCGCTCACACCCGTCCTCTCGCACACCCGTCCTCTCGCTCGCACTCACACTCGTCCTCTCGCTCACACCCGTCCTCTCGCTCACACTCGTCCTCTCGCTCGCACTCACACCCGTCCTCTCGCCCTCTCGCACACCCGTCCTCTCGCTCGCACTCACACCCGTCCTCTCGCTCGCGCTCGCACTCACACCCGTCCTCGCACTCACACCCGTCCTCTCGCTCGCACTCACACCCGTCCTCGCGCTCACGCCCGTCCTCGCGCTCACACCCGTCCTCTTGCTCGCACTCACACTCGTCCTCGCGCTCACACCCGTCCTCTCGCTCACACCCGTCCTCTCGCTCACACTCGTCCTCTCGCTCACACCCGTCCTCTCGCTCACACTCGTCCTCTCGCTCACACTCGTCCTCTCGCTCACACCCGTCCTCTCGCTCGCACTCACACCCGTCCTCTCGCCCTCTCGCACACCCGTCCTCTCGCCCTCTCGCACACCCGTCCTCTCGCTCGCACTCACACCCGTCCTCGCGCTCACACCCGTCCTCTCGCACGCCCGTCCTCTCGCTCGCGCTCACACTCGTCCTCTCGCTCACACCCGTCCTCTCGCACACTCGTCCTCTCGCTCGCACTCACACCCGTCCTCTCGCTCGCACTCACACCCGTCCTCGCACTCACACCCGTCCTCGCGCTCACACCCGTCCTCTCGCTCGCACTCACACCCGTCCTCGCGCTCGCACCCGTCCTCTCGCTCGCGCTCACACCCGTCCTCTCGCTCACACCCGTCCTCGCGCTCGCACCCGTCCTCTCGCTCGCGCTCACACCCGTCCTCTCGCTCGCGCTCACACTCGTCCTCTCGCTCGCACTCACACTCGTCCTCTCGCTCACACCCGTCCTCTCGCACACTCGTCCTCTCGTGCACCTCTCCTCTGACCCGTAAGAGTGGCTTTAACAGTCTTTGTGTTCTGGCTCTGGGTGTGTCAGTCTCCCAGCATCGATCCTGACGTTAATAAGCAGCTGTGTGCGTTCCTGCGGCGGTTGGCTGATGATGTAGAGCAGAAGAATCCCGAGCTGCGCTCCACGGCAATGAAAAGAGACTTCATCTGCAACCGACTGCCCCCGTACCTGCTGGACCCGGCCGGCGCTGAGCCCGGTGAGTCTCAGGCTCGGTGTCGTGTGTTTGATGACGTACTGCTGATGTCTGTGCTGAATGTGTTTCTCTTCCAGTTGGGAACGCGCCGTCGCTTGAGGACACTGTATACATGCGGTTTAAAGAGCATCTTCTTCTAACAGTGGAGCCCAGTCAGGAGAACACTGTAAGAGACGCATATACTCACTCACACACACACACACACACACACACACACACACACACACACACACACACACACACACATAGCAAGACCTTATTGTGTCCGTGTCCCTGTGATCAGGATGAGGCCACAGAGCTGGTCGTGTTTGTGTTGCATTCTCTAAAGAACAAGAGAGAAAAGCACATGATGGGAGCATCTGATGACGAAGACGATGATGATGAAGAGGTCGTCTCACAGGTTCGTCAGCCCACGTGGCATGAGGCTAGCGATGGTCCTGTGAGTAGATGTCCGTTCTTACTCCGGGGTTGTTGTGTTTCAGGGTCTGCGGTTCCCCCTGACGCATGTGTCTGCGCTGGAGCAGCTGCTGTGCTCTGAACGCGTCCCGGCTGCGCAGCTGCAGATCCTGCAGGATGAGGATAAACTGGGGCTGATGCTGGGTCTCTGGAGCGAAGGGCTGCTGTGCGTCTGCTAAACATGGCAATGAGACACCGCTTCATGTCTGTATATCTGTGAACGACTGAAACTATCCGCTGATCCTTCTGTGTGTTTGTGAACTGCGTCTGTGGTCATCAGAACTGGAAGTTGAGACGACTTGTTGCTGAATAAAATGTCATGAGTAATTTCCAAATCCTGTGTGAAATACTGTAACAAAAGCAGTTTAGACTATTCAGCCAAACATTCGAACGAACACAAATAATGAATTTTACAACTTATATTTATTGTTCAGATTCGTACTGATTAAAACTGCAGATTATGAACATCACTGTACACATTATATATTTGCGGTTCAGCGTTCCTCTGAAATATGACTATATACACACACACACACACACACATATTAGTGTTGCTGAAGGACTCCAGTGAAATGATTGACTTTACTGCGGACCATCTGAACACTTTCACTACAGCTTCAGCCGACAGAACAAGTGTTTGCAACTGTTCATTATCCAGACAGATTAAAGGGAGAATCCTGCAGGACTTCACCTGAAGTGTTTCTGGTAGTGCAAATGTGCTTCACAAGATTAAAACAAACATACGAGCTGCTTTGCTTGGGTTCCTCCACTTTCACAGTGCACTCTAAAACACGACTAATGGCCCAGAATCCGTTCTAGTTAAAAAGTTCTTAATTATTGGCTTTGATCTCAGTTTGAACTGTCCGGGCTTCAGTCCCTGATCTTATGTTTCCATCTTCTCAAAGTGTGATCCGTCTCACAGCACGTCGATGTCCCAGGTTTGAGTGCCGGCACGAAGCGGACTCAGAATCAGCTGGTCTCGGTCAGCGGCGTGTCCACCTGAGACAGACAGACGCGAGACGCTCCGTTCAGAACAAACACACTGGATTTCCACTGGGACACTGATGGGAAAGTGACTCTTACCTTTGAGGTCCAGCACCAGGCTGCGGTTTAAATGTGAGCAGATGCTTCCGTCCTCGGTGAGACTCCACCGCTGGTTCGGCCGCCCATGTTCTTCCCATAATGCCACTCTGGCTCCGGCACAGGCCTTAGCACCGATCACAGACAGACAGCCACGCAGCGCCTGCACAAACACACATCACTGAATCAGTGCTGACCCTAACCCTCTCTGAAATACAGCCTTCCTGCTACTGACGGCCAACATCACATGACAATGAAAGCTGACAAAATGAAACGATGACATGTTATAACGTCGTCACGTGGTGCTCAAAGCACTTCTGTAATCTGTCACGCCCCAGGAACACGGTTTCAACCGAGGGGACCCAAATAACTCGGTTTGTGAAGTTCAGCTCATACTGTGTTTCACTGACGGAAGAGTATGTTTCTGTGAAAGCCTCCAGATTCTCTGTCAGGTGAAGTGTTTTTGACTGACCGTGTTCTTCAGAAGGCCGTCGGTGAAGATCCAGCGCTGTGTGTCCAGAGAGCGATCGGCCGGGCACAGGAAGAGTTTCGCTGGAAAGGAGCCGTCTTTGCTCTCAGTGGTCAGAACTGAACCCAGAGCTCGACTCCGCACATGAACGAACACTTTCGGCTGAGGAGAAAAGAGTGACTTTAAACTGAGACAGGAAAAGACATGAAGACGTTTACTGCCAAACTACACGCCTAACACACTGACTAACCCTAACCGAAACACGAGAATCATCTGCAGACTAACAATGACTTGCATAAGAACACAAACTCTCTAGGGCAAAAATCCTAATGGCTCATTATGTTCATTGATTCAAACAAATGATAGTGAAGTATTATTAATACAGAGAACTGCATGGCATCTAGACTACAGCTGAGAAACATCGAATGAGTTGAATATCCAACTTCACACTCCTCTTTCTGCATAAAAACTAACCGACTCAAACTGGGATTCAGTTACACACAGAGAGCGAGCAGAGCAGGAGCAGAAGTGTGTGATCTCATGAAGATTGAAGTGGTCTCCACGATCTGCTTGTTAGTATCGAGCGAGTCCCACTCGATCAGTTGCAGTTCTGTGCGGGTTTGATTATTGCGATCGCAGTTCGTCGTCCGTGACGCGCCTGATAAACTGCTGCTGTCTGTCATTAATGCCAATCAATCAATGAAAGACTGAATCTCTCACCGGAGAGCAATAACTCCTGCTGCAGTCTTTTACTTTTTACATTTGATTATTCAATTTCTGACTGAAGAGCTACTGTTACATATACATTGTTCCCTAATGTATATTGTCCTATTGTTTGTAATTTGCATCTTTGTTCTTATTTTTTAATTGCAAATTGTATAAATATATTTCAAATATAAAATAATGAAATAAGATTTTGGTCATATCGAGCACAACTACTGTAGTCTAAATGGTCTGTCAATCATTTTTCTTTAATGCTTTATTCCCTATATGGGCTATATTTTTCAAATTAGGAAATTAATTAGGCTGTACTGCTCTTACAAAATAATCTTAAAGCCAGTATGAACAAGAAACGTGACGTGATCATATTTAATCATATCGCCCAACAATCAAGTACAGCCGAGCTCTCGCTAAATGAATCAGTCGTTTACATTGTGATGGTTATGATATGAGAGATTGTCCACTGCATTAACGTCTGTGATTGGTTACGCTGCAAAAACACGATGTAAATGTGCTGTTAACTCAGATCCATACAGAAGTGTAACTGCCATGTTCACGATTGGTTAACTGGGATTATATTTTGATGATTGTGCAGCTGTCAGAGCGATCTGACCTGTTTGAGAGGCTTCAGCGATCTGATCGTCTCCCAGCCGCTGTGTTCAGTCCAAACTGGATATTCTCCAGGCTGCACAAGCATCTGACGGCCCTTGAAATGAGCGTATTCATATGCGACCCACCTGCGAGACAACAGCGGCATGTTCGTCACTGATCGTGAGGATCATTTACACAGGAACAGTGAGTAGTGAAGGAGCTCTTACAGGCCGCTGTTGACTCTCACAGACTGGCTGAAGAAGTGGCTCATGCTCTCCATGTCGGAGAACGACATTTCTTCGAGGCCCTCAAAACCGCTGAGAGAGAACAGACTCACGGACGGCTCCGTGAAACTCTGAACAGAACAGAGAAGCACTAAATCGCACAAATGTCACGAGAAGCACGTTTATTTCTTGCATCTACTGAAATGTGCTATCATCGACTCACGTATGGAATGGGCTTTAAAGACTTGATGGCTGTCGATATACAGCCACAGGAAGTGAGGTCAGGGTAAAGCCCCTCCCCTAGGATATACTGGTTACCAGAATATCCCTCCTCATCAAAGAGCAGCCAACTTCCTCGGATCACCCGGAAGGACGCGAGGCCTGTCGGGTCACAGTCGGGAACGTCGCACTCAAACTCCCGGCTCTGGCCAGCGTACCGCGTCTGGCTGTAGGCGCGCAGCTGCGCTCAGAGAGAAACACATTAGCGGCACACGCCAGACTCCTCGCCCCACTCCCAGTTCAGAGGCTGCATCCTTCCAAGAGTGCGAAGGTCGAACCGAGCGCTGTTAAACGAGACAGCCGTTGACGAGTTTATACTGGACTTTTTTGAAGGTTATATTCAACTGTTTGAAAACAAAATAAAGAAATCTAAAACAAATCTAAAGGTTGACAAATCTAAAAAAATCCCCTTGCTCCATTTATGTGCATAATAAAGAGTGAAACTATAAAACCACTTCTTGTTAAGATATAATAAACATTTGAACTGCTTTAAAGTTTTATTTTTACATTTATATTGTTGAAAGTTGTAAGTATCTTGCATTTTCTCTAAAAAAATTATCCTGTTGTCACCGGCACGCTAGGAATCTTGGGATAGGCTGCAAAGGATCTGTTGTCCTATGCTTCATGGTCCGGGAAACGAAGGAGCCTTAGAAGGATGCAGCCTCTGAATATTGTTAGCAGCACATGAAATCCTTACATACCAAAACCTTTGGTTCCACGATCCGACAAACTTCCTGTGGCGAAAATGAGATTCATCAATGAAAGTCAGTCCTGTACCTTGTATCTACACACACACTCTTGAGTTGAAGCGCTGGTGTGTGTGCAACTCACCCTGTGAACGGGCCGCAGGGACTGAGCCGGGCTCCGGCCATCGCCCCACTGCAGCTGCCCTGGAAACTGGCCTTTCTCCAGGACATACTGCTGCCCGGTGAAGAGCCTGCTGCTGTACGCCACCCACCTGAACACACACACACACACACACACACACACACACACACACATCAGGACCAGAACCCTAACCCTTTCTCCAGGACATACTGCTGCCCGGTGAAGAGCCTGCTGCTGTACGCCACCCACCTGAACACACACACACACACACACACACACACACACACACATCAGGACCAGAACCCTAACCCTTTCTCCAGGACATACTGCTGCCGGTGAAGAGCCTGCTGCTACGCCACCCACCTGAACACACACACACACACACACACACACACACACACATCAGGACCAGAACCCTAACCCTTTCTCCAGGACATACTGCTGCCCGGTGAAGAGCCTGCTGCTGTACGCCACCCACCTGAACACACACACACACACACACACATCAGGACCAGAACCCTAACCCTTTCTCCAGGACATACTGCTCCCCGGTGAAGAGCCTGCTGCTGTACGCCACCCACCTGAACACACACACACACACACACACACACATCAGGACCAGAACCCTAACCCTTTCTCCAGGACATACTGCTGCCCGGTGAAGAGCCTGCTGCTATACGCCACCCACCTGAACACACACACACACACACATACGGACCAGAACCCTAACCCTTCTCCAGGACATACTGCTCCCCGGTGAAGAGCCTGCTGCTGTACGCCACCCACCTGAACACACACACACACACACACACACACATCAGGACCAGAACCCTAACCCTTTCTCCAGGACATACTGCTGCCCGGTGAAGAGCCTGCTGCTGTACGCCACCCACCTGAACACACACACACACACACACATACGGACCAGAACCCTAACCCTTCTCCAGGACATACTGCTCCCCGGTGAAGAGCCTGCTGCTGTACGCCACCCACCTGAACACACACACACACACACACACACACATCAGGACCAGAACCCTAACCCTTTCTCCAGGACATACTGCTGCCCGGTGAAGAGCCTGCCGCTGTACGCCACCCACCTGAACACACACACACACACACACACACACACACACACACACACACACATACGGACCAGAACCCTAACTACACAGAGGAATAATATCACTGGATTCACTTACAGAGCGATTGACGAACAATAAAAACATTGACAGCCATCCTCCTTTAAAGAACTCAAGCATTTAAACTTGGAATAAACTACGACATTGTGCGCTAATGTGGACGCTGATATAGCTATCGTTATAGTCCTTGGTGTGTACAGGCCTTTACTCTCTGTGGCTCTTATCTCACTTCACGAGTTCACACTTACAAATAATCAGAGTAAGTAGTCTGCGTATCTGCCGTGCTGTCCGAGGTTAGGATAGTAACCGGGCGAGTGTGAGGAGACGGGGCCATGTATATATAGGCCTCCTCTCATGCTGATTGGATAGATCATCTGAACATCTTCCTCCAGAACTTTGTTAATACAACATTGTTTATGAAATGCTTCCTTACGCTCCGCTCTTCACGCTGATGCCATCGGCTTCCTGCAGATCCGGGCTGTCCAGATCCACGTGGATTTCCTCATCAGAGCTCTTCAGACACACGGCCGGCTCCAGGAAATCCTGCAGGAAAGACTGATGTTACTGTCATCAGCAAACACAAGAAGACCTGCTACGGTCAGCTCTGTCAGACTCAATGATCGTTCCTCATCTACTTTTTCTAATGTTTAAATCCAAAATAAAACATGATTTTGAGCAACAATCCTGAGTTGATCAAATGGTCCTCACTGGCATTTTCACCTGCTAAAAAAGCTGAAGCATTTACACAAGCACAGGACTGAAGAAGACTGATAACATGAAACACACACACAGTTCTTCAGGAAACTCACAGTCTGAATGTAGCGCAGCGACTGGATCGACAGCTCTGTCCCGCCGAACAGTCGCGTACAGTCGCCGTATTCACCCTCCTCCAGCACACACTGATGACCTCTGAACCCTTCACTGGAGAAGCCCACCCATCTAACACACACACACACACACACACACGTGGTCATGTGACTGCTGTGTAATGGAGAAACACTGGACGAGAAGCGTTAACATTCACACTGCCGTCTGTATAGAGGTTGTTAAAAATGCCATGGCATTCACATATTTTTCCATTAAATTACATGTTCCAAATCATTATTAATCTACACTCACCTAAAGGATTATTAGGAACACCTGTTCAGTTTCTCATTAATGCAATTATCTAATCAACCAATCACATGGCAGTTGCTTCAGTGCATTTAGGGGTGTGGTCCTGGTCAAGACAATCTCCTGAACTCCAAACTGAATGTCAGAATGGGAAAGAAAGGGGATTTAAGCAGTTTTGAGCGTGGCATGGTTGTTGGTGCCAGACGGGCCGGTCTGAGTATTTCACAATCTGCTCAGTTACTGGGATTTTCACACACAACCATTTCTAGGGTTTACAAAGAATGGTGTGAAAAGAGAAAAACATCCAGGCACACTTTAGGCCCCTTAGTGCCAATTGGGCATGGTTTAAATGCCACGGCCTACCTGAGCATTGTTTCTGACCATGTCCATCCCTTTATGACCACCATGTGCCCATCCTCTGATGGCTACTTCCAGCAGGATAATGCACCGTCACAAAGCTCCAATCATTTCAAATTGGTTTCTTGAACATGACAATGAGTTCACTGAACTAAAATGGCCACCAGTCACCAGATCTCAACCCAATAGAGCATCTTTGGGATGTGGTGGAACGGGAGCTTCGTGCCCTGGATGTGCATCCCACAAATCTCCATCAACTGCAAGATGCTATCCTATCAATATGGGCCAACATTTCTAAAGAAGGCTTTCAGCACCTCGTTGAATCAATGCCACGTAGAATTAAGGCAGTTCTGAAGGCGAAAGGGTCAAACGCAGTATTAGTGTGTGCTCCTAATAATCCTTTAGGTGAGTGTATATAATAACTTCACACTTGAAGATCATGTTTTGTGCTTATTTTAGCAAAACTTTGTGTGGCTTGATACAGTTTCATATAGAAAGCTGTAATAATTTCAGACTTCACACTCATTAATATCACTTTGTTCATTCTTAAAGTGAACTTTTGCCTGTTTGGTGATTCTCACACACTCACAGAGGTTCATCAATTTAGCTGTATCTATCTGAAACATTAACAGCATCACTGGTTTCATGAGAGACAGACACACACATTCCACCCGTGACCCGTAGAGATGAGACGGGCCCCTCGATGTCCCTCAGACGGGGCGTGTGATCCAGCAGCTCCCTGCACTGACCCTGGAACTGCGGCTTCTCAAACAACATCATCTACACAAGAGACACAAAAATCACATCCAGTGAAGAGAGAACAGCTCTGAACATCAGTGTCCATCTGTCTGTCCATCCGTCTCACCTTTGGGTCCAGTGGTCTCGTCACCCGCAGTCCACCCTGCGTCACAAACACAGGAGAAAAACATTTCTGTCTTCACATCTGAAACTCTCACATCAGTTTAAACATCCTCATCCTAGAAATCCTCTTTCTGTGTAACTAGCATGGTGTTTTATGGAGCACAATGTGAATGGCGTGTCTGATGATGTACCATTTTTAATGGCCGAAGACTCTTCACACAGGACAGCAGGGAATCCTGAAGAACAGGCGTGACCCTCCCGTCAGTTTCCAGAACAGCAGATGTCCCGCTGAATCCAGGCTGCTCAAAAACCAACCAGCTGCACACATATTCAGGGAACAAGGACAAAACATTTACCACTGTGAGCGCAACATCTGGCTGCTTATAACATCTGATTAAAAAGAAAAATGTTAAGAGCAATCCACGCAGACATGTCCTGCGGTGGTAAGAGAAAGGGTCTACTTTTTTGGCTAATTATTAATCCATAATAATTGTGTCTTTGGACGTGGGTCTGAGGACAGATGAAACGCTCCTGGTCTCTAACCTCGTGCCAATGCTAGGAACATTTCAAATGACCCGTTTGTGATCAAGAATTTTTTTTTTAATTTGTTTTGTGTAATGTTTTTTCCCAGATCAACTGCGACCAAACTCCCTGTTTTCCTTAAAACTCAAAAGTAGTGGTCAGGCATTTCCTACCATCCGGTCTGGACGGAGAGGTCAGAGAGGAACACAGGACCGTGCTGCTCCGTCAGGTCTGTCGCAGAATAAAGACGGACAGTCTCTCCCGTCTGAGACATGCTGGGATACAGATGGATCTCTGGAACATTGTCATCCTACACACAGAAATATGAACAAAACACAGGCTTTAACTCATCACAGCTCATGAACACACAATACAAACAGTTTCTGATAAATGTCTGTTAGTTCACCTGACTCCGCATGACGTTCTTAAACCCGCTGTATGTGTGTTAAGCAGGGCGGGGGCGAGAGCTGTGGGAACGGAGCGTCTCCTGCGCACCACACCGGTCTCGAGTCCCACGGAGGAGCTCCGGATGCATGTGAGTGGGTTTACATGCGTGATTATACTTAATAAGCCGACAACGCAAGTGCTCATGTAAACGCGTTTACTTGCGTTGTCAGGTTACTGATGTGCATGTAAACGGGGAAAACTGGTTATTTCAATAAGCTGATATTTGTGAGTTATCAGTTTACTGGTGTGCATGTAAACATGCTCAGTGAAGGAGGAGGACCAGGCCTGGGACATTTATGTTGTGTTTTATTATGTTTAAATGCAGCAGTCGTCCTTGAGCGGCTGCCACTTTACTTTTGTTTTGTTGTTTATGTTTATTTTATTTTTATTAAATTTACATTGAACATTCGCTGGTTTCCTCCTCCTTCTTCCCTAATGTATGATTTATATTTATATGTATGTATTTTCCAGCGACCTTGAGCTTGGGAACGGCGCTATATAAATAAAACTTATTATTATTATTTCTGCCTCCTTCTATCATTTGGATATATTGGATGCCATGTTAGAATATACAGTGCATCCGGAAAGTATTCACTTCACTTTCTCCACGTTATGTTACAGCCTTATTCCAAAATGGATTAAATTAATATTTTCCTCAAAATCTACAAACAATAACCCATTAATGACAACGTGAAAGATGTTTGTTTGAAATTTTTGCAAATGTTTTTTTTTTTTTAAATCACATGTCCATAAGTATTCACAGCCTTTCCTCAATACTCTGTTGAAGCATCTTTGGCACCGATCACAGTCTCAAGTCTTTTTTAGTTTGATGCTAAAGCTTCTCACATCTATTTCTGGGCCACTCAAGGGCACTCACAGAGTCGTCCCGTAGCCACTCCTTTGTTATCTTGGCTGTGTGCTTAGGGTCGTTTTCCTGTTGGAAGAGGAGCCTTCACCCCAGTCTGAGGTCCAGAACGCTCAAGCATGTCTCTGTACATTGCTGCATTCATCGATCCTGACTAGTCTCCCAGTTCCTGCCGCTGAATAACACCCCCACAGCATGATGCTGCCACCACCACGCTTCACTGTAGGGATGGGATCAAAGAGTTAGAATTGTGTTTCTCATGGTCTGAGAGTCCTTCAGGTGCCTTTTGGCAAACTCCAGACAGGCTGTCATGTGCCTTTTCCGGAGGAGTGGCTTCCGTCTGGCCACGCCCCCACACAGACCTGATTGGTGGAGAGCTGCAGAGATGGCTGTTCTTCAGGAAGGTTCTCCTCTCTCCACAGAGAAACACTGGAGCTCTGTCAGAGTGACCATCGGGTTCTTGGTCACCTCCTGACTAAGGCTCTTCTCTCCCGATCGCTCAGTTCAGCCTACAGCAGCTCTAGGAAGAGTCCTGGCGTTCCCAAACTTCTTCCATGTACGGATGATGGAGGCCATGACATGCACTATTAACTGTATGACCTTATATAGACAGGTGTGTGGCTTTCCCAATCATGTCCAATCAGCTGAATTGACCACAGGTGGACTCCAGTCGAGCTGTAGGAACATCTCAAGGATGATCAGTGGAGACAGGAGCACCTGAGCTCAATGCTGAGTGTCATGGCAAAGGCTGGGAATATATATATATATATATATTTTTTTTTTTTTAATGAATTTGCAAAGATTTCAAACAAACTTCTTTCACGTTGTCATTATGGGGTACACGTTTTTAAACAACAAACTTTTTTTAAACTAATTTTTATTTAATCCATTAATAAATAAGGCTGTAAAATAACAAAAAAAAAGTGAAGCGCTGTAAATACTTTCTGGATGCACTGTAAAGGCCAATTGTAAAACAAAAACACTAAACTAAACGCCTCATTAAATATTCACATGCTTTATACAGTCACAAAAAAAATGTATGCTCTAAAATATCAAACACTGGTGAAAATTTTGATAATTGGAGTGAAGAATATATAGTCTTTAAATGTTTTAATACCAGTATCATAGTTTCCCAGCCCAAATGTCCAGCTACACCCATGGATATAACCCAAAGAAATACAATATGGCCAGTACTGGTGAACTCACTAAGTCCAAACTTAACAAAACAGGACAATTTCAGGACAATTTTCTGTCCTGAACATCCTCAGTCACTGAGCTGTTCGTAATGAAATTTAACATATACATACTAGATTTGTATAATCTGCCACAAGGTGGTGCTATAAGCAATTCATTTATATTAATTTAAGTCTGTAGATGGGCATAAATTGTGTACAGCAGTGTTTCTTTTGCTCTTTTTCAGTGATCGTGCCACTCATGAGCTACACGCAAATCAAATATACCATTATAAAAACATTTCTAGAAATGGTTATTTTGTGCACAGAAAATAACTACTGACACACCAATAAAACTAAGAGACCAGCAGCTCCTGATACCTTGAGCAGTGTCCTGACGGAGCCCACACACAGAACGGCACCGGGCTCTCTGGTCTCCTCCAGGTTCTGATGGGCTCTTCCGCTGGTCTTCACTGTCTGACCCTCCTCCAGAAGAACACATGAGCCGCGGTACCACGCATCCACATACAGCAGCCAACTATACACACACAATGAGAACATCATCTTAACAAGCAATACACAATAGATTCCTGGTATGTGTAAGCAGCAACACACACACACACACACACACACACACACAGAATTTCAAGGACGTTGCTGTGGAGACCAATAGAGAGTCTCACACTCTTTGTCTGAAGTGACTGAACAGGAAGAGATTGAACACAAAGCATTAAGAAACAAGCAGAAGGAACTGGATGAAATATTCTGAATGATATCCATCCTCAATCTGACCTGTGACGCGCCTGAGTCATAATCACACTGTGCTGGCAGAGGAGATTTCTCCCAAGGCTTTTCCCCATTCTGTCACTGATGGAGTTTGGGTTCTTGCCTCTGGTTTTCTTAGTCAGGGACACTTAATATTCAACACTATTATTGATCTGCCTGTATGAGAACTGAACTGAGCTGATGATAACGTCACTGTTTTCTCCACAGCGGCTGAATAGATCAATTCAACTCATTCCATAATTGATCATAACTTTACACAGTGATTGAACTGAAAGTGACCTCAGCTGAATAATGAATGTTGTCTTTACAGCAGAACTGTTTCCATCACTGAAAAACAATCTGTGTTGTATAAAGCACTATATAAATAAAGGTTAAAAACACACAGGACAGGAACACATACACTGAAGAAATATTTAATGTAAAATGTTTGTAATACACTCCATAACCCTAAAAGAACACCTCAACATCTGTGCGTGACGCCACTGTTTTATTCATAAACTCTCTGGATCAAATCAGCTTTCTGTCCACTGCACCAGCACATTTTCACTGGAAAAGTTTATGAAAACAAAGTTAAAAACACCCCCATGTGATTTTCCACAGGCATCTGAGTGCTGCTGAATAATGCAGAGCGTCTGTGGAAATGCATTAGCAAGACGACATCGCATGAGCTCTCAGAGCTCTCTTTTAAAACAAGCCAGAAAAATAGAAACACAATCACATCATCTATTAGATATGAGCTGAAGCGCTCTTATACACACACACACACACTCCTCACACACAGTCTCTGTCTAAGAGCCAATGGGAGTCATCTTAGACTCAAAATGATGATATGAGCTCATTGTACAGCAGCACAACTGGACTGTTACAGCTCCCATCCATTTAACAAATCATTGTCAACTCGTCTCAACTCAGACTCAGCCAGGCAGCTGTGTGTGTGTGTGTGTGTGTGTGTGTGTGTGTGTGTGTGTGTGTGTGTGTGTGTGTGTGTGTGTGTGTGTGTGTGTGTGTGTGTGTGTGTTGGGCAGGGGCAGTGTGTGTGTATGTGTGTGTGTGTGTGTGTGTGTGTGTGTGTGTGTGTGTGTGTGTGTGTGTGTGTGTGTGTGTGTGTGTGTGTGTGTGTGTGTGTGTGTGTGTGTGTGTGTGTGTGTGTGTGTGTGTATGTGTGTGTGTGATGGGCAGGGGCAGTTTGTGTGTATGTGTGTGTGTGATGGGTAGGGGCAGTGTGTGTGTGTGTGTGTGTGTGTGTGTGTGTGTGTGTGTGTGTGTGTGTGTGTGTGTGTGTGTGTGTGTGTGTGTGTGTGTGTGTGTGTGTGTGTGTGTGTGTTGGGCAGGGGCAGTGTGTGTGTATGTGTGTGTGTATGATGGGTAGGGGCAGTGTGTGTGTATGTGTGTGTTGGTCAGGGGCAGTGTGTGTATGTGTGTGTGTGTTGGGCAGGGCCAGTGTGTGTGAGTGTTTGTGTGTGATGGGTAGGGGCAGTGTGTGTGTATGTGTGTGTGTGTTGGGTAGGGGCAGTGTTTGTGTGTGTAAGCATTTTAGTGAGTTTGTGTGTGTGTGTGTAAGCATTTTAGTGAGCTGTATTATCAGATGAAAGTAAATATATCACCATCCTCTCAGCGCGTGAAGCGTGGCTCTTTGAGCAAACAGATCCCTCCCAGCGTCCTCCACGTCATTGCAGATTTCTCTTCTCTCACTGCTGAGCGACTGACCCTCGCAGATGAGCATCTGTGTTTGCAACAAAACATCAGCAACGGGGACCAAAAGACCCTTGAGCACACATGGGTTAGTACAGCTGATCTGAACTGACTTCAGCCGAAATGCTTTATTTTCCTGTTAGCACTGTAAAGCTGCTTTGAATCAATCTGTATTGTATAAAGTGGTATATAAATAAAGGTGACTTTGACTTGAGCGTTACCATTATAATCCTGACAGTGAGATACTGCCACAAGTGAGGGATGTTTACATTTTAGAGTGTATGCCGTACTTCACTGCTCCAAAGCACTCTCGGGCAATGCAGAAAGCTGTTCAAAATCTCAGGCGTTCAGACTGAACACAAACAACCCTAAGATGCCTAATGAAGGACAGTCATTGAGAAGAACTTACTGGTGTTGGCCTAGGGTTGACCTTTCCAAACCCTCGGTTCTCTTCCTGTGAGGACACGAAGGAATAAAAGTAGCTGTTTTACACACATATTTAAGCATATCTCATATTAGACTTAAATCAGACTCTGCTTACCATGACGATTGCGTTGCAATCATTAGGACACACAATGCATTTAGTGTCTTCAGGTTCTTCCTCACCTGATGGCATTAGTCTGGTTTTCAAGTACTGATAGAAAGGAGTACTGGGATACTTTTCAATATTAACCAGAGTGTCATCACAGTCCTGCTTCTCGTCTGTTATATCTGGAGCATCATCAGCACTCCGATCAATATTTGAGTTGTGCTCATGCTCAGCATTTGGCTCAGGTTTGGCCCCAGTGAGCTGGCGGCTCAGTACATTACTGGAGTCCTCATCATCTTCCTCGCTGTCGTCTCCGTGGGAGTAGCGATAACTCAGCGGTGAGGTGACGGACCTCGAGGGATCCTCATCTGAACTGCAGATCACACTGGACTGCAGCCTCTCGCTGACCGACTGCAGGAGGGAGAGGATGGACGAGGCCGGCTGCTCAACGCTCCTCTGCTCCTCTTCTGTCGCTGGGGGAAACTGCAGCGTCTCCTGCCCCAAGGCCTCCTCTCGGCCAGACTCTTCCTCGTAGATGGGAGACAGGGAGAAGGGGTATGTTTTGGCTCGACGCGTGCTAGGACTGTGCATGGGCCCGGTGTCGTTCACGAACACCATGTCACTCTCTTCCTCCTCGCTGATGATGGCGAAGCCTCCGTCTACCTGGTGGAGGTCGAGATCGTGAAATCGGGAATGATGGGGAACGAAAGCCGTAGTTCTGCTGGAATTGTCCATGGGGTCGAGGTGAATTCTCCAACTTGAAACCGACACTGCTGATGTACCTGCATCTGCTAGATTCACACTGAGCTCTGGCTTCAAATGCTCCTCCAGTGAGGCGGGACTCAGGCTTTGGTCATCGGTGACATCGCAGCGGAACGCTCGGACTGAGACCCAATGAGAGGGATGGTGCTGCTCTCCAGAGCACTGGACTTCAGTCACGGACGGAGAGTCACAAGAGATCGGTTCCTGCTCACTGCTGCCTGAATAAGGTGCTTCAGTCTCCTCAGATTCATGGCTTGATATAGCTGGTGGCTGCTGTGTGATTTCTGACATCATACTAGAATCAGCCGTGCTCGATGCAAGACTGTGGCTCAAGGGTTCACTGAGAGTTTGGCTGTGTTGAAGACTCTCCTGATGTACGGCTGAAGCAGGAGTGATGATGGAGGTGCCACAGGAACCGTTCCGGTGGGGTCTACAGTTATTGCTCATTGCATTGTCTTTGGCTGTATCCTGAGGTCTCTTTCCCCCTTTATCTTTACATGTGGAGACGTCACCTGTGTGTTGCTCTTGAGAGAGAGACTCTTCTGACAAAGCAGGTAGGAAGAGCTTGATGTCTGTTTTATGAACAACATCCCTATGGCTATGGAGATTTTGGGATAATGGCTCATCATCAGCAGACCTGTTCCTACCACTGCTCTTATGGGAACCAGTTACATCCAAATTTCTTTCCTCAACAAAATATTCAATAATGGCCTGATTCTCATTTTGAGAGCTGATTGGAGCACTGGTAGTGGTGAGGTCAGAGTTCAGTCCCACAAAGCACCTGATGTCCGTGTCGGAGCCAGCGATGGATTCATACCCCGAGGAGGGTGGCGACCTGCTGCAGTCCATGTGGCCGCAGCTTCCTGCTAGATCTTCCTCCAGAGCAACAGACAGGGTCTGGTCCAACAGTATCACACGAAACTGATGCTCTGCGTCGGTGCCTCCGTCTCTATGCCCATCTAACCCTTCAAACAGCACTGCCTCTGAGCCTTCATTAGGTTCACAGGTTAACAGGACGTCATGCTCTGTCTCAGATACTTCCATCTTCTGCAGGGCAGCAAGCGCATTTGTCAGGATGCTGTCCACCATCTTTTTAGACTCCAGTCGTAGGACCTCTTCATCTAGTCCCGAATCCACTTCATCTACTCCCTTGGACTCCTCCGGGCACTGGTGTGTCTGAGATTCTGGTGCTGGATCATCTGTCCTGTTTACAATTATTGATGGCTTTGGTTGCTCTGAGGTCTGTTCTGGAATGGGGAGTGTGCTGTGATGGTCCGTGTTACAGTTTGATAGCATTAGATCATTGGTGTCCCCTGATAATGTCTCTAATTTAACACTCTGGGCGAGATGCTTCTGTCTGCTGTTAACCGGGTCATCTGTATTGTACAATGGACTTGGTTCTGCTGCTTGAGGAATTCTGTAGACCTCTATGCAGGTTAGCAACCGGTCAGAGTCTGCAACATGAGGGAGCTGGTGGGCGTGAGTTAGTGAAGATTCAACAGTGGGAACCTCATCTAATAAGTCACTCTGGGTCAATGCGTCCTCAAGCTGTTGTGTCTGTAAAGGGGATGCTTGATGTACTGCAGTTGGATATTCCTGACAGTCCGAGTTCATTGTGTTTACAGAGGAAGAGGAGATCTCATTGTCCTCATGGCTGTCGGGTTGTGTAGCCTCTTCTCCCTCAGAGATGGGTGAATGAAGCTCAACGTGATGCTTCTTCTTTGGTTTCCTGACTTCTCTCAATCCACGGTACGTGCCATAAGTCACCACAGGAGGACAGGCTAGATCCTGACGTCTCTTCTCCTCCGAGCGCTCTTTGGCGTTGATGTTCACGGCATCACTTCTATCTTCCTCGGCCTGTTCCTGAGATCTGTTGAACAAAAACAGAAGAAAGACAAAGAGACACTAGTAAAGCTATTCCCACACAATTCCACATACAACGAATGGAAACATAAACAGGACAGACAACCAAACATTCGAGATCTATTAAAGCGCACACTTGTGACGTTTGTAGTGCTCTCTGCGTGTCATATTGCTGTTATGTAAAAGCAGAAAGTAAAACAACCTTTTCGTTAAATATTCATAAGCAGCATCTACATAAAAGCCCCTACAGCCTGTGAGCGCAGTACAGATGACTGAAAGTCAAGGTCATTTGATTTATAACAGATGTCAGGGTTAGGAGAAGGTTTAGTGCATTATATTCCAAGTCTTCTGAAGCCATTAAAAGCATTATATTGCTATATTTGATAACCGACAGTACTTTATTACAATGTTAAATTCAAGTTATGGAAACTATTCCCCCTGCTGTGGCCGTCAGCTGTCATTCTTCGTCTTTAAACAGTGTGTTGTGTTCAGTCACGCGACAGTTAGCATGGTAAAACTCTCACCAAAATGTTAGAATGTTCCCATTATTATGCATAATTTAGCTGGAGTTTACTGGTGATTCTGGTGAATGGTGTGGTCCGCTACTGGATGAGAGGACTGGAATAGAGGACTGAATAAAACTCATTAACACAGCAACTGGAATTTTAGACAGATGCAATACTCTCAGTGTTGTGCAAACCCTACATTCACTATATTGCCAAAAGTATTGAGCCGCCCTTCCAAATCCCAGAGTTCAGGTGTTCAATCCCTTCATGGCCACAGGTGTATAAATCAAGCTCTAGGCATGCAGACGCTTCTACACACATTTGTGAGAGAATGGCTCGCTCTCAGGAGCTCAGTGAACTCAAGCGTGGGACCGGGATAGGTTGCCACCTGTGCAATAAGGCCATTCCTGACATTTCCTCACTACTAAATATTCCACGCTCAACTGTTAGTGGGATTATAACAAAGTGGAAACGATTGGGAACAACAGCAACTCAGCCAGCAGTGAAATCCCAGAGCGGGGTCAGCGCATGCTGAGGGTCACAGTGCGCAGAAGTCACCAACTTTCTGCAGAGTCAATCGCTCCAGACCTCCAAACTCCTGTGGCCTTCAGATGAGCTCAGGAACAGTGCGGAGAGAGCTTCATGGAATGGGTTTCCATGGCCGAGCAGCTCATCCAAGCCTTACATCACCAAGAGCAATGCAAAGCTTGGGATGCAGTGGGGTAAAGCACGCCACCACTGGACTCTAGAGCAGTGAGACGTGTTCTCTGAGTGACCAATCACGCTTCTCTGTCTGACCATCCCATGGACGAGTCTGGGTTTGGCGGTTGCCAGGGGAACGGGACTTGCCTGACTGCATTGTGCCAAGTGTAAAGTTTGGTGGAGGGAGGATTATGGGGTGGAGTTGTTTTTCAGGGGTTGGGCTCGGCCCTTAGTTCCAGTGAAAGGAACTCTTAACCACTTATACATCAGTATACAAAGCAAGCTTCTCACTCAAAGACGTTGTTGAACAATGTAATCATAGTTACTGAGGACTTGGATTAGGTAATTTCTGAAGAAAAGCACTGTTTTGGAGCCAGTAAGAATGTTTTCATTGGGGGAGAAAACACTATTGACAAGTAAGTGCTTTTTATATTATATAACACATTTTACTGCATGTACTGAGGCATGTGTCAGTGTTTTGATGTGTTCCGTCTGCAGGTAAATGTTTTGTAAAAGTATTTATTTATTTGTGTTATATATCACAGACTATCATCCCATTGACCATGAAGTGTGAGAAGACAGGACAGCACTCCTGCAGAAATGCCACATCCTTCCCAGAGATGCAGAGGGGGAGGTGAAATGTAAAGTGAAAATAGTTTGATATATTAAAATTCATACTAATATATAATAAAATATTAGAGTTTTATAAAAAACAAAGGACTTGTTTTGTCTTTATTTGCACAAAGTTTACTTTCAAGAATTGGAAAAACACTATAATATAAACCATAAAAACACTATAATGTTTATGTTTCAGCAATTATTCACAAAAATATTTTAAATCTGGATAAGGAATATTTTAACTCGAAGTGTAACCTTTTTTATTAGAACCCAAAACCATGTCTGTACATCAAAACATTCAAGAATAGCAGCATTGTATGTGTCCATTGTTACAAAGGGTCATTTGGAGTCTCCAAGTGGCTTTTTTTGGGGAGCGCCTAGACATAAACTTAGATAAGCATGTGCAAAACACTGATTTTCTAAAGGTATTGTTATCAAATGGTAAATTGGACTTGGTAAGGCTTCATGCTGTGATCCCATTGTGTTTTCCAACTAACAGCTCCCAGCTAAAGTCATATGGAGGTACCTTTTTACAAAAAAAATTGTTGGCGGAATTTCATTTTTTATTTTTTCAGTGTTCAAAGTTCTTTTATTTAATTCCAGTATGACTTACAGTGATTTTGGGAGCAAACCTTTGATTGTCAACTTTCAAAAGAGACCAAAACTAAAACATACTCCAAATGGTTCAAGAAAAGCATGCAATTTACTTTGGGTATGATTTTTTTTAGGCGTTTTAGGCGTTTTAGGAAAAAAATTACAGGACCTGGAAGGGGTTAATGCTTCAGCATACCAAGACATTTTGGACAATTTCATGCTCCCAACTTTGTGGGATCAGTTTGGGGACGGCCCCTTCCTGTCCCAACATGACTGCGCTCCAGTGCACAAAGCGTCGCTCCATAAAGACATGGATGAGCGAGTTTGGTGTGGAGGAACTGGACTGGCCTGCACAGAGTCCTGAGCTCATCCCGATAGAACACCTTTGGGATGAATTAGAGCGGAGACTGCGAGCCAGGCCTTCTGGTCCAACATCAGTGCCTGACCTCACAAATGCGCTTCTAGAAGAATTCCCATAAACACACTCCTAAACCTTGAGGAAAGCCTTCCCAGAAGAGCTGAAGCTGTTAGAGCTGCAAAGGGTGGACCGACTCCATATTATTTATCTATGGATTAGGAATGGGATGGCATTAAAGCTAATGTCTATATAAAGGCAGGCGTCACAAAACGTATAGAGTATCTTCACTTTGTTCTCTGCGAAGGAACAAGAAAAGCAGTTGATCACATAAACGTTCAATGGATGGACACACATTTGAGTCTGCCCTCGAAACATTCTCATGACAGGACAGAAACATATAGGAAGTCAAACATAAATGAATGAGTGAACAAGGAAAGTGGAAAATACTGAACATTTCATTCGGCATCTCCAGCTCATTCTACAGTCATGCCAGTACAGCCATGAGAATCATGTGAGAGAGACTCACTCAGCACAATATTTCCCAGCAGGCTCTTACTAGACGTTTGTATCTCATGCCAACGGTGATATAAATAGGATTTAAAATAAGAAGTGTCACCTTAAGTAAGACAATGAAATAACCAAGGTGTTTCTATTCTTGGACTCACAAAAACATGGACAGAGAGAGTTTTAT
>CM040922.1:24340641-24355641 GCA_023029165.1 Gobiocypris rarus
AGCATGAGGGTAGTTTGAGGGTAGTATCAGGGTAGTTTGAAGGTTGTGTGAGGGTAGTTTGAGGGTAGTATAAGGGTAGCATGAGAGTAGTATCAGGGTAGTATCAGGGTAGTTTGAAGGTTGTGTGAGGGTAGTTTGAGGGTAGTATCAGGGTAGCATGAGGGTAGTTTGAGGGTAGTGTGAGGGTAGTGTGAGGGTAGTATGAGGGTAGTTTAAGGGGAGTATGAGGGTAGTATCAGGGTAGTTTGAGGGTAGTGTGAGGGTAGTGTGAGGGTAGTATGAGGGTAGTATGAGGGTAGTATGAGGGTAGTATCAGGGTAGTTTGAGAGTAGTATAAGGATAGTATGCAGGTAGTATGAGGGTAGAATGAGAGTAGTATGAGGGTAGTTTGAGGGTAGTATGAGGGCAGTATCAGGACAGTATCAGGGTAGCATGAGAGTAGCATGAGGGTAGTTTGAGGGGAGTTTGAGGGTAGCATGAGAGTATTATAAGGGTAGCATGAGAGTAGTATGAGGGTAACATGAGAGTAGTATAGGGTTCTTATGCAGAACCGATACTTATTTTTGAAAAATACCGGAATCGCGCAAAATTCCTGAGTTTCGGTTCCAAAAACGGTTCTGGTGCAATGTGTGTGCGAAGCGCTGGGAGCGTATCCTTTAATAGCGGGCGACAGCTAACCTCATCATGAATATTAATTACGTTGCCTGCCGCTTCCAGAAGTGCAAACAATTAACTAGTGGTGGGCCGTTATCGGCGTTAACGTGCTGCGTTAACGTGAGACTCTTATCGGGCGATAAAAAACATATCGCCGTTAATCTAGTTGGGTTGGGAGCTGGGTCTATACTATGCAAGCTATGATGACTTTCACAGTGATAGTTTAGCGCTGATGTATAGCTACCTAGCCAAATTGCACTGTAGGGAGCGAGAACGAGTCTTCGAACCTGCGTGTATGCTGTGAAATTACCACATCAAGCGTGAACGCTGTCTTCCGAACTCGGGCGCGCACCCGCGAACCGTTCTCGAGTCCTGATGAGCGTGACTGACGTACTGTAAACAGAGAGCTGTAATTTCTGCTCGTCGTCAGCATTCTTTAGAGTATTTGCAGTACATCCGTGGCAGATAGACGCAAGTGCCATTACGTACTGAAGCTTTGGTAACAAAACTAACGGTTCAAAGACAAAAATATAAAAGTTAGGTGAACAACGCTATTCATTCTGCCACCTCCTCGCTCGACGTCGTTACCAAGTATGAGGGTAGTTTGAGAGTAGTATGAGGGTAGTTTGAGAGTAGTATGAGGGTAGTATAAGCGTAGTATGAGGGTAGTATGAAGGTAGTATGAGGGTAGTATGAGAGCAGTATGAGGGTAGTATCAGGGTAGTATCAGGGTAGTTTGAGAGTAGTATGAGAGTAGTATGAAGGTAGTATTAGAGTAGTATTGGAGAAGAGTTTAAGGGTAGTAAGCGGGTAGTATGAGAGTAGTATGAGGGTAGTTTGAGAGTAGTATGAGGGTAGTATGAGAGTAGTATGAGAGTAGTATGAGGGTAGTATGAGAGTAGTATGAGAGTAGTTTAAGGGTAGTAAGCGGGTAGTATGAGGGTAGTTTGAGAGTAGTATGAGGGTAGTATGAGAGTAGTATGAGAGTAGTATGAGAGTAGTATGAGAGTAGTATAAGGGTAGTATGAGAGTAGTATTGGAGAAGAGTTTAAGGGTAGTAAGCGGGTAGTATGAGAGTAGTATGAGAGTAGTATGAGAGTAGTATGAGGGTAGTATGAGAGTAGTATGAGAGTAGTTTAAGGGTAGTATGAGAGTAGTATGAGGGTAGTTTGAGAGTAGTATGAGGGTAGTATGAGGGTAGTATGAGAGTAGTATGAGGGTAGTTTGAGAGTAGTATGAGAGTAGTATGAGAGTAGTATGAGGGTAGTATGAGGGTAGTATGCGGGAAGTATGAGGGTAGTTTGAGAGTAGTATGAGAGTAGTATGAGAGTAGTATGAGGGTAGTATGAGGGTAGTATGCGGGTAGTATGCGGGTAGTTTGAGGGTAGCATGGGGGTAGTTTGAGAGTAGTATGAGGGTAGTATGCGGGTAGTTTGAGGGTAGTTTGAGGGTAGCATGGGGGTAGTTTGAGAGTAGTATGAGGGTAGTATGCGGGTAGCATGATCCCGGAAGCGATCAGAGTTAAACTCGTCCTCAGATGTTTGATTTCTGCTGCAACTGACCCAGTTTAACAGAGAAGAACAAGAGCAAAACACACACACAGACACACACCCACACACTCTCTCTCTCTCTCTCTCTCTCTCTCTCTCTCTCTCTCACCTGAGCTGGTGCTTCTGTGTTCAGGTGCTGCTCAGGTGTTTGGTCTTGATCTGTGGATCCATCAGCGTCTCTGCTCTCACCAAGGAAAATAAACAAATCAGAGGACAATGCAAAGCATTAATAATCAACACTGAGCTACAGCCAGAAACCGCCTTCAGCTCAACTGATATCAGATTCTCTCCAGAGACAGACACACACACACACACACACACAGAGACACACCCTGCGCTATTAAATGACTTTTTTTCTTCAACATATTTTCAGCCCGTTTGACAGGAGAAATAAAATCATCTGCACTTAAGACACTTGAACTGCAGAAGAACCGAAACTGTGTGATCGTTCATTCTGGCACAGAGAAAACACGAAACAACTCAAAGACGACAGAAACACGAACACGAACACACACACACACACACACACACACACACACACACACACGAACACAAACGGGCTTCGACTTCACTCGTTTAACAGCTAAAAATAGAAGGAAGGGAGAAAGGCATAGACGAACCTTTCATTCCCCTCCGCGTCCACAGATTTACTCCTGGAAAAGAATCTGGAAAGGTTTTTGGCGAAATCCTCGTGCCAGGACATCTGCCTCTTCACATCGGACATCATGAGGACACACACACACACACACACTAACATCCGCGAAGAGAGAGAGAGTCAAACACACCGACCCGACCCTTCTCTCCATGGGTTCGGTTTAGCAGAGACTGAAGAGTTTGAGGAAGTTTGTTTGGGAGGAGTCAGAGTCAATCATCAACTCATGAAGGAACAGGAGAAGAGTTTGATCACTATAACAAACTATATTCGCAAAACCGCGGAGTAAATAAACTCTGACCTGCAGATGCATAAAAACAGTTATGAACGGTTATGAACAGTTATGAACCGCGCGTAATGATGACCGAAGAACGCCTGAAGGGGTAAACTGTGTCAGTAATAACAGCGCGTGTTCATCGCTCGTGAAGCAGCAGAGATCAATAAATATAATCATCATGAGATTAATAAACATTACAATCATCATGACGTAGTCATTTCAGAGATTAAAATGTGGATTATGATAGAAAATACAGCTGGTGGTAATCAATGAACTGATCAATGATCGATGATTCCTGAGATGTGTGTATCATTTCTGCGGCAGTGGCGCCATCGCGTGTCCAATCATTGAAACGCGTGTGTGTGTGTGTGTGTGTGTGTGTGTGTGTGTGTGTGTGTGTGTGTGTGTGTGTGTGTGTGTGTGGACTGGTAATCCCTACGGTATGGGGACAAAATATCCCCACAAAGATGGCAATATCCAAAATCCTTGTCCTTGTGGGGACATTTTGTCCCCATACCGTAGGGATTACCAGTCCACACGCACTCACACTCACACACACACACACACACACACGCACAGACTCACACACACACACACACACACACACACACACACACACACACACACTACCCATCACAGGAGACATGCTGCATTTTTACATTTTCAAAAAACATCACTTAGTGTGATTTAAAAGATGTTTTCCTCATGGGGACCAAAAAAATGTCCCCACAAGGACAAAAATTTGGATATTGCCATCTTTGTGGGGACATTTTGTCCCCATACCGTAGGGATTACCAGTCCACACACACACACACACACACACACACACACACACACACACACACACACTCACACACACACACTCACACACACAATAGCTGTAATGTTTAACAGCAGCTCTCTGAGATAGAACATGCGTGTTGCTGTTTCATGGAAAGCTGCCGTTGGCTCAGAATGAGCGTGAACATAATTGGAGCCACATTTATTAAAAGAGCTGAAAATGAGGCCGTCGGTTCTCGCAGAGGAAACAGATCCCATGTCATTTGATTATCTGTTTATGTTCAACAAAATACATTTCATTGAGAAGTGTTTTGAATGTTCTCAGGCCTGCTGTGTTTCCTGATGTGATGAGGAAGAGCGAGAGTGTTTCTGCAGTCGCTCAGTCTGAATGTTTTCATGGAAAGCTTCAGTTTCACGGGACATTTCCAGAAGGTGAGTAAACGTGCACTAAAACCAGCAAAACATTTAGTTTGAAACAGATTCTTCAGGATGAATGTTGAAATTGTCACCTTTAACAGGAGCACAGAGAACCTGAGATCTAAAAGAGCTGGTCTGGATAAAGGGTGTCCCGTCCTCTTCTGCTTGAGGCTGACTGCTCCACGGCCAGCATTTATAAGGAAACTGGATGAACATCTCGGCTTTGGCATCTGTTGTACAACACGCAAAGCCGGAAGCCATATGTCTGCCATCAGTCAGAAATCCCAGTCCAGGGGCCACCAAACTGAGTGAGAGTTATTAGTCCCCGGGGCCGCAGGATAAAAGACTGATATTATAAATGCAGAGCTACATTTTCCAGAGCAAAGCTTCCATTGTTCAGCGCAGCGATGCTTCGGCCTGCGTTTCATCAGAGTTTAGTTCATCATTCCACTGACAACGAACGAGTGTGATCAGCTCCGCCTGATGAAAACAGTCTGTGATTCCAGATTTGGCACTCCAACACACTTCATGAAAGCAGAGCGTTAGGAGCCGGCGGAAGCGCGTCTGGTTGTGGCGGGTTAAGTCCAGCTAATTGTGGAGCTTTACAGGGTCAAACTGCATTAGCCTGTAGAATAAATGTTTCCCACATGCTTATGAGAGACTGAATATAAGAATCAGATTCACAGTAGCTGAAGGATTTATGGACGATTCATTTGGTTATTGTGGAAAACACACATCTGTCCAAGAGAGAAGAGTGTTTCACTGACATTACTGACCTGAGCTCTGATCCACACACACACACACACACACACACACACACACACTCACACACACACACACACACACACACACACACACACACACACACACACACTCACACACACACACACACACACACACACACACACACACATGTTGTGTTTCCATGTTTTGTGGGGACATTCCATAGGCGTAATGCATTTTATACTGTACAAACCGTATTTTCTATCCCCCTACACTGCCCCTGCCCCTAAACCTACCCATCACACACACACACACACACACACACACACACACACACACTGCCCCTGCCCTAAACCTACCCATCACAGGAGACATTCTGCATTTTACTTTTTCAAAAACATCACTTAGTGTGATTTATAAGATGTTTTCCTCATGGGGACCAAAAATGTCCCCACAAGGACAAAAATTTGGATATTGCCATCTTTGTGGGGACATTTTGTCCCCATACCGTAGGATTACCAGTCCACACACACACACACACACACACACACACACACACACACACACACACACTCACTCACACACACACACACACACACACACACACACACACACACACACACACACACACACACTCACACACACACACACACTCACACACACATACACGTCTATATTACCAAGAGGGGACTATCACTCTACACTGACCAAGAGGGGACCTGTGTTTCTAGTCATTTTGAAGAAACAAAAATGGCATACAAAATTTTCTTTTAAGGTCCTTTTTCATAATATAACTTTTTAATTTTTTTAAAAACATGCCAAGAGGGGACCTGATTTATGTCTACCTATCCAACAGGGGACCTCCATAGCCTGCAGTGGGGCTGTGTGTGTGAAAGGAAGTGAGCTGGCAGTCAAGGCTGTCTTTGTTATTTAAATTATATATAATGATTTAATGTTCACACTGGCATCAGGGATCACAATAAGCACATATAAATATACACAATATACTGAATAAAAAAATATATCCATCAGTTATCAAAAATGTTTATATTTGAATTGCTAGAGGAAAAAATATTTGAATTTGTTTTTCATACAACCATTTTGTGCACATTACAGAAAAGTAATTTCTTTAAGGAATTAATTCTCTATTGTGTCTTCATACTTACGATCAGTCCACATCTCTCATTTAAGCTTATTGTAAAGTATTTACATTTGTGGATTGTATTGGCTGCTTATTAATTAAAACATAGTTTCTGCTCTCTAAAATCCAAATAAAATGTCCATTGTTTTTTAGATTTTTAGAGTAAGATTTGATTTAATTGATTTCTTGCATTTTAAAAAATCAAGGACTGGACAAGCAGAAATAGCTCTCTAATGTATTAATTACAGGTCATCATTGAATATTAAAGAGCACCTATTATGGCATTTAAAATGTTCCAAATATTGTTTTAGAAGTCCCCAACAACAGTTTTGCATGCAATAGCAAAAAAAGACTTTAATTTTCTTATAATATGCATTTATTTGTACCTGTTTTGACAGCGATTCGTTTAGTGATTCACTTTTCAAAACCCCGCCTTTACGTGACGCTAATCTGCGGTGATTGGTCCGATGACCCAGTCAGTTGTGATTGGTCCAATGACCCGGTCAGTTGTGATTGGTCCGATGACCCAGTCAGTTGTGATTGGTCCGATGACCCAGTCAGTTGTGATTGGTCCGATGACCCGGTGAGTTGTGATTGGTCCGATGACCCAGTCAGTTGTGATTGGTCCGATGACCCGTTGTGATTGGTCCGATGACCCAGTCAGTTGTGATTGGTCCGATGACCCAGTCAGTTGTGATTGGTCCGATGACCCGGTGAGTTGTGATTGGTCCGATGACCCGGTCAGTTGTGATTGGTCCGATGACCCGGTGAGTTGTGATTGGTCCGATGACCCGGTGAGTTGTGATTGGTCCGTGACCGGTCAGTTGTGATTGGTCCGATGACCGGTCAGTTGTGATTGGTCCGATGACCCGGTGAGTTGTGATTGGTCCGATGACCCAGTCAGTTGTGATTGGTCCGATGGACCCAGTCGGTTGTGATTGGTCCGATGACCCGGTGAGTTGTGATTGGTCCGATGACCCAGTCGGTTGTGATTGGTCCGATGACCAGTCAGTTGTGATTGGTCCGATGACCCGGTGAGTTGTGATTGGTCCGGTGACCCAGTCAGTTGTGATTGGTCCGATGACCCGGTCAGTTGTGATTGGTCCGATGACCCAGTCAGTTGTGATTGGTCCGATGACCCAGTCAGTTGTGATTGGTCCGATGACCCGGTGAGTTGTGATTGGTCCGATGACCCGGTCAGTTGTGATATTGTGTATTTACAGTTGTGTATTTTCGGAAACGGAACACCCATCACAATAAATGGTTTTCGGTTTAACAAGTTTAAACGTGTATAAAGTGTATGAACAAACATGGCATCAATTTTACCCTATCAATTGGAGCCTGAATATGAAGGGGAAACGTCTGGAGATGTGAATGATCAACAAACTCAATGGTAAACACCACGACTGGAGCAGGATATTTCTCAATGGTAAGCATCAATGCAACGTTAAGTGTCACTTCAGGCCAATGGAGCGTTAACTCGATGCATAAACATAACGTTTTTACCAAAAAATAAATACAAATGCAGCAACGTTACGTTACAACGAGGTATGACTCTATTCTTAAAGAAAACTCAGAAAACAACAACAAACAATTCACATATCTCAATACAATTGTCATTGAAGACCTAGAAGCTAAACGGTGCTTACACAACAAACCAAACAATTATTAAGCATGCTACATAAAACATAAAAGCAACAATTATTAATAACACTTACAGTTTGTGATTCGGAGGAGGAAGCTGATGCAAATACACTTGGAACTGAACCTTCCTTCAATATCAGCCGGCTCGCCAATCCAAGTTTAATTGCATCTAAGTTGGTAAAGCAATCGTCTTTAAAATGGCGTGAACAAAGCACAAGGCTCGGACTCCTGTGGTTCAGTTGTGTTTATGAACTGTAGCCACTTAGTCTTCAAATGCTCAGATGAGAAGAGTTTGCTTTTGAGTCGCACTTCAGAACACAGCGTCTCGTCTCATGATGTTTTCTGGTTTTCACTGGCGTGCTCAATAAGTGGGTTCGGTCAATAAGTTCGGTCTTCTAACGATTCATAAAAATGACTCAGAGTCAACTCTTACTTTTGAAAGACAATAACTTTATATACGGTGCACTGTCAGATTTCAAACTTTGCAGGATGTTTTTGTTCACAAGTGTTACACACTACATGAAAGGTACATTTCAAAATCCCATGATAGGTGCTCTTTAATTATGATAAACACACACTGACTCTGGTCCCCTGTTAGATAGTAAAACACAATGCCTGTGTGTTTGCTTTGACATTTCTTACCATCTCAAACACACTGTAAAGATTTAGAGTTTTTATAGCAATAACTGAGTTTTAAGAGTTAAATCAAGCAGAAATCTCTCTCTAATGTATTAATTACAGGTCATCATTGAATATTAATTATGATAAACACACACTGACTCTGGTCCCCTGTTAGATAGTAAACCACAACGCCTGTGTGTTTGCTTTGACATTTCTTACCATCTCAAACACACTGTAAAGATTTAGAGTTTTTATAGCAATAACCGAGTTATAAGGGTTAAATCAAGCAGAAATCTCTCTCTAATGTATTAATTACAGGTCATAATTGAATATTAATTATGATAAACACACACTGACTCTGGTCCCCTGTTAGATAGTAAACCACAACGCCTGTGTGTTTGCTGTGACATTTCTTACCATCTCAAACACACTGTAAAGATTTAGAGTTTTTATAGAAATAACTGAGTTTTAAGGGTTAAATCAAGCAGAAATCTCTCTCTAATGTATTAATTACAGGTCATAATTGAATATTAATTATGATAAACACATACTGACTCTGGTCCCCTGTTAGATAGTAAATCACGACGCCTGTGTGTTTGCTTTGACATTTCTTACCATCACAAACACACTGTAAAGATTTAGAGTTTTTATAGCAATAACTGAGTTTTAAGGGTTAAATCAAGCAGAAATCTCTCTCTAATGTATTAATTACAGGTCATAATTGAATATTAATTATGATAAACACATACTGACTCTGGTCCCCTGTTAGATAGTAAACCACAACGCCTGTGTGTTTGCTTTGACATTTCTTACCATCTCAAACACACTGTAAAGATTTAGAGTTTTTATAGCAATGACTGAGTTTTAAGAGTTAAATCAAGCAGAAATCTCTCTCTAATGTATTAATTACAGGTCATAATTGAATATTAATTATGATAAACACATACTGACTCTGGTCCCCTGTTAGATAGTAAATCACGACGCCTGTGTGTTTGCTTTGACATTTCTTACCATCACAAACACACTGTAAAGATTTAGAGTTTTTATAGCAATAACTGAGTTTTAAGAGTTAAATCAAGCAGAAATCTCTCTCTAATGTATTAATTACAGGTCATCATTGAATAGTGATCATGTTAAACACACACTGACTCTGGTCCCCTGTTAGATAGTAAACCACAACGCCTGTGTGTTTGCTTTGACATTTCTTACTATCTCAAACACACTGTAAAGATTTAGAGTTTTTATAGCAATAACTGAGTTTTAAGAGTTAAATCAAGCAGAAATCTCTCTCTAATGTATTAATTACAGGTCATAATTGAATATTAATTATGATAAACACATACTGACTCTGGTCCCCTGTTAGATAGTAAATCCACCGCCTGTGTGTTTGCTTTGACATTTCTTACCATCACAAACACACTGTAAAGATTTAGAGTTTTTATAGCAATAACTGAGTTTTAAGGGTTAAATCAAGCAGAAATCTCTCTCTAATGTATTAATTACAGGTCATAATTGAATATTAATTATGATAAACACATACTGACTCTGGTCCCCTGTTAGATAGTAAACCACAACGCCTGTGTGTTTGCTTTGACATTTCTTACCATCTCAAACACACTGTAAAGATTTAGAGTTTTTATAGCAATGACTGAGTTTTAAGAGTTAAATCAAGCAGAAATCTCTCTCTAATGTATTAATTACAGGTCATCATTGAATAGTGATCATGTTAAACACACACTGACTCTGGTCCCCTGTTAGATAGTAAACCACAACGCCTGTGTGTTTGCTTTGACATTTCTTACTATCACAAACACACTGTAAAGATTTAGAGTTTTTATAGCAATGACTGAGTTTTAAGGGTTAAATCAAGCAGAAATCTCTCTCTAATGTATTAATTACAGGTCATCATTGAATATTAATTATGATAAACACACACTGACTCTGGTCCCCTGTTAGATAGTAAATCACGACGCCTGTGTGTTTGCTTTGACATTTCTTACCATCTCAAACACACTGTAAAGATTTAGAGTTTTTATAGCAATGACTGAGTTTTAAGAGTTAAATCAAGCAGAAATCTCTCTCTAATGTATTAATTACAGGTCATCATTGAATATTAATTATGATAAACACACACTGACTCTGGTCCCCTGTTAGATAGTAAACCACAACGCCTGTGTGTTTGCTTTGACATTTCTTACTATCACAAACACACTGTAAAGATTTAGAGTTTTTATAGCAATAACTGAGTTTTAAGGGTTAAAGCAAGCAGAAATCTCTCTCTAATGTATTAATTACAGGTCATCATTGAATATTAATTATGATAAACACACACTGACTCTGGTCCCTGTTAGATAGTAAACCACAACGCCTGTGTGTTTGCTTTGACATTTCTTACCATCTCAAACACACTGTAAAGATTTAGAGTTTTTATAGCAATAACTGAGTTTTAAGGGTTAAATCAAGCAGAAATCTCTCTCTAATGTATTAATTACAGGTCATCATTGAATAGTGATCATGTTAAACACACACTGACTCTGGTCCCCTGTTAGATAGTAAACCACAACGCCTGTGTGTTTCCTTTGTCATTTCTTACCATCTCAAACACACTGTAAAGATTTAGAGTTTTTATAGCAATAACTGAGTTTTAAGGGTTAAATCAAGCAGAAATCTCTCTCTAATGTATTAATTACAGGTCATCATTGAATATTAATTATGATAAACACACACTGACTCTGGTCCCCTGTTAGATAGTAAACCACAACGCCTGTGTGTTTGCTTTGACATTTCTTACCATCACAAACACACTGTAAAGATTTAGAGTTTTTATAGCAATAACTGAGTTTTAAGAGTTAAATCAAGCAGAAATCTCTCTCTAATGTATTAATTACAGGTCATAATTGAATATTAATTATGATAAACACATACTGACTCTGGTCCCCTGTTAGATAGTAAATCACAACGGCTGTGTGTTTGCTTTGACATGTCTTACCATCTCAAACACACTGTAAAGATTTAGAGTTTTTATAGCAATAACTGAGTTTTAAGAGTTAAATCAAGCAGAAATCTCTCTCTAATGTATTAATTACAGGTCATCATTGAATATTAATTATGATAAACACACACTGACTCTGGTCCCCTGTTAGATAGTAAACCACAACGCCTGTGTGTTTGCTTTGACATTTCTTACCATCTCAAACACACTGTAAAGATTTAGAGTTTTTATAGCAATAACTGAGTTTTAAGGGTTAAATCAAGCAGAAATCTCTCTCTAATATAAATAATTACAGGTCATCATTGAATATTAATTATGATAAACACACACTGACTCTGGTCCCCTGTTAGATAGTAAACCACAACGCCTGTGTGTTTGCTTTGACATTTCTTACCATCTCAAACACACTGTAAAGATTTAGAGTTTTTATAGCAATAACTGAGTTTTAAGAGTTAAATCAAGCAGAAATCTCTCTCTAATGTATTAATTACAGGTCATAATTGAATATTAATTATGATAAACACATACTGACTCTGGTCCCCTGTTAGATAGTAAACCACAACGCCTGTGTGTTTGCTTTGACATGTCTTACCATCTCAAACACACTGTAAAGATTTAGAGTTTTTATAGCAATAACTGAGTTTTAAGAGTTAAATCAAGCAGAAATCTCTCTCTAATGTATTAATTACAGGTCATCATTGAATAGTGATTATGTTAAACACACACTGACTCTGGTCCCCTGTTAGATAGTAAATTATGACGCCTGTGTGATTGCTTCGTTTTGCTTATAAGTTTATGTATATTTTGGTCTAAGGTGAAACTCTTATAGTCTGGCCTAAATGTGTCTGTGGCTGTGACATGCTGTCCTTGGAAGCCACTCTCTATTGAAATGCAAATTGCCTGCGGGTGTAGTGGGGGGTAGTTTAACACGGCTTGAGTCTATTCTCAAGCCAGGCTTGAGTAGCTTAAGCTATTTAGTCTTAAAAATAATGGTTCTTTGGCAGTATGTATGGTTCCATGAAAAACCTTTAATATCCGAAGAACCTTTCCATTGCACAAAATGTTCGTTGTAGTTCAGAAAGTTTCCTAAGACTATAAAATGGTTAGAAAAAACAAAAATGTTTCTTTAAAAAAAACTTTCACAAAACAGTTCTTCAGTGATCCAGAAATGGTTCTTTTATGGCATCGCCTTTATTTTTAAGAGTGTACAGTGTTGGGTCCTGCTTTATATGAGTTGGCCTTAACTACTTTGTACTTTCACCAAAAATAAGTACAATGTACTTATTGTTTTCATATTGTATTGCAAAACGCTTTTGCTGATATTGAGATGGGATACGGCAAGTTTAGGCACAGGTTTGGTGGTATAGGTAAGTACAGGTATTTTTAAAATATAAGTACAATGTAAAAACATGTTTGTGCACAATAAGTGCATTATATCAAATTATTAATTTCAATGCAAGTACATACTAGTTAAAGACACTTAATATAAAGTGCGACCCAGTGTTGCTAATCCACTTCACATTGATCACAATATACAGTTAACCTATATTATGTCTTTGGATAAGCCACAATTAACCACCATTACTATTGGTACAGTTCTGCAGATTTCCCTGTGATTGAAAGCAAACAGACAGTTCAAAACAAGGGTAGTGGATTGGTTTTAAGTTGAGTTCCAGTTGTAAACATTTAAATTGGATAAGGAAATATCTTTACCTTACTTAGTATTACATAACATTATAATTACTCACTTTTGACTGTATGTATTTTAAATAGAGCACAGAACCCACATCTATAACAATGCCAGACAACACATGATAATATTAATAAAGAAAAGGTTAAAAATAATATCAAACTACGGGATGGTACAGCATTTTAAGAAGGTATTGAGATAAAAATGTATTCACTATTTAATAATAAGAAACAACGAGAAATTAATTTGCAGGACTCAATTTTCCTCAATAATGATACATTACTTACGGATAAACCATTTACATTTTTATAAGAATTTTAAAGTTAAATGCTGCATTGTTACTTGGAGCACAAAAACATATTAAATTATGAAAGATTATTCATTCATTAACATGGGAAGCTGATTTAGGATAGTTTAACTTAACCTTTATACCACATCTGAAATTTTTTTTTTAAATACAAGCGCAAGTAAGTTAAGTAAATTAAGTTTAAGTAGATAGGATGGCTTATAAGTTTATGTATATTTTGGTCTAAGGTGAAACTCTTATAGTCTGGCCTAAATGTGTCTGTGGCTGTGACATGCTGTCCTTGGAAGCCACTCTCTATTGAAATGCAAATTGCCTGCGGGTGTAGTGGGGGGTAGTTTAACACGGCTTGAGTCTATTCTCAAGCCAGGCTTGAGTGGCTTGAGTCTATTCTCAGACTAAAATGCATGTTTGAGCTGTTTTATCTTTAAGTATATCTTAAAATGTCATTGCAATTGTTTTGCAGGCAATTCCTAATTGAACTAAGGCATAATCTTGGCTTAAACTAAATCAGGATTCTGTGAAACAAGGAGGTTTTATGAATGTTTAAGAGAAGGATAATAAAATTAAATTTTTAAATATAATGAGCTCCTGTAACCCCGTTTCATCCCGTTGTCTAATGGATGATGCTGCAAAATGAATTTTATTTAGCTATTTTCCCCTGTATTGTTGCATTACAGTGTTGAGTCCTGCTTTATATGAGGTGGCCTTATACTGTGTACTTACATCAAAAAAACTGCACAATGTATTTATAGTGTACATATTGTATTGCAAAACGCTTTTGCTGATATTGAGATGGGATACGGGTAAGTTTAGGCACAGGTTTGGTGGTATGGTGTTAAAACTAACACTAAACAGTTGTATTTTGATGAGCTCAAATGAACAAGATTAATACACTGCAAATGAATGTATTATGAACAATGGTTAGTTCAGGTTAGTTAATGCATTAGTTAAATAAACCAAAGTGATGATGCATTTACAAGTGTGCTGCAAGAGTAATGATATTAAATTGCTAGACCAGGTATTGCTTTTTTGGAGTGCTGCATACACTTATACACATCTACCTATACACATCTAGTTCACTAAATACAGATGTAATCAGGGTCTAAAAACTCTAAATCTTTACAGTGTGTTTAAGATGGTAAGAAATGTCAAAGCAAACACACAGGCGTTGTGGTTTACTATCTAACAGGGGACCAGAGTCAGTGTGTGTTTATCATAATTAATATTCAATGATGACCTGTAATTAATACATTAGAGAGCTATTTCTGCTTGATTTAACTCTTAAAACTCAGTTATTGCTATAAAAACTCTAAATCTTTACAGTGTGTTTGTGATAGTAAGAAATGTCAAAGCAAACACACAGGCGTTGTGGTTTACTATCTAACAGGGGACCAGAGTCAGTGTGTGTTTAACATAATTAATATTTAATTATGACCTGTAATTAATACATTAGAGAGAGATTTCTGCTTGATTTAACCCTTAAAACTCAGTTATTGCTATACAAACTCTAAATCTTTACAGTGTGTTTGTGATAGTAAGAAATGTCAAAGCA
>CM040922.1:24360641-24378141 GCA_023029165.1 Gobiocypris rarus
TGTGTGAGACCGGTGTGTGTGTGAGACCGGTGTGTGTGAGACTGGTGTGTGTGAGAGACCGGTGTGTGTGTCTCACATACTCAGCTCTATATTTCTTCACACCCTGACGAAACTTACCAATTCACAAGATTAACGGAATGCATAGCTGATATTAAAAATTGGATGAATAGTAATTTCCTGCAACTTAATTCAGATAAAACTGAATTTTTAATTATTGGACAGAAAAGTTCCACAAGTAGTGCCCTAGAATACTGTCTAACCCTCGATGGCTGCTCTGTCAAGTCCACGTCGTCAGTGAGGAACCTGGGTGTGCTCTTTGATACCAATCTCTCGTTTGAAAGCCACGTTTCTAGCATCTGTAAAACTGCATTCTACCATCTTAAAAATATATCTAAATTACGTCACATGCTTTCAATGCAAAATGCTGAACAATTAGTACATGCGTTCATGAGCTCAAGGCTAGATTATTGTAATGCTCTACTGGGTGGTTGCCCTGCTCGCCTAATAAATAAACTCCAGCTGGTCCAAAACGCAGCAGCTCGAGTTCTTACTAGAACCAGGAAGTACGATCATATTAGTCCAGTTCTGTCAACACTGCACTGGCTCCCTATTAAACATCGCATAAATTTTAAAATCTTGCTTATTACTTATAAAGCAATAAATGGTTTAGCTCCCAGTACTTAAGCGAGCTCTTAACGCAATATACTCCATCACGTCAATTGCGGTCTCTAAACTCTGGCCAGTTGAAAATACCTAGAATATCTAAATCAACTGCGGGCGGTCGATCCTTTTCCTATTTAGCACCTAAACTCTGGAACAGTCTTCCTAGCATTGTTCGGGAAGCAGACACACTCTGTCAGTTTAAATCTAGACTAAAAACACATCTCTTTACTATGGCATACACACAGAACATTTTTAACTTTCTTTATTCAAATCAAATGACTGATTATTAGGCTGCATTAACTAGGTCAGCCGGAACCGGGAACACTTCCCATAACACCTGATGTACTCGTTACATCATAAAGAAGTGGCATCCACACTAATGTTAGTCTCTCTGTTTATCCCGAGGTTTACTGCAGTCGGCGGATCAGGCCGTGTCCGGATCGGATGGTGGACCTGCATCTGGACATGACCAGCTCATCCTGGAGTGTCTGCTGAGACCGTGTCCATTAGTGTCTCCTCTGAATTCGCCTCACGGGCGTCATCCTCAATTAACCCGTCTCGGCGCAATAACTCCGATCTTTCAAGTATTCATATTCTTGTGTAATCGACGCGCCATCCTAAATGAGCCCGTCTCGTCGTCATACCCAAAATTTCGAATATTCCTATCTAATATGATTTAAGACCTGCAAGGTTGCCAGAGTAATAATTATACACTGTTAATAATAGGCCAGAGGAGAACTGGCACCCCGACTGAGTCTGGTTTCTCCCAAGGTTTATTTTTCTCCATCATGCCCTGATGGAGTTTTGGTTCCTTGCCACTGTCGCCTTTGGCTTGGCTTGCTCAGTTGGGGACACTCAAATTATGATCCAAGTTACTCAACTAAATATACAAATAGAATTTATTAATTTGGTCATATATAATTCTATAAACTATCCAAATTAAACTAGCCAAATCAAATTTTGTTGCAATGTTGTCCTGTTTAACACTGTGAAGCTGCTTTGAAACAATCGTCATTGTAAAAGCGCTATATAAATAAAGTTGATTGATTGATTGATTGTGAGACCGGTGTGTGTGAGAGTGGTGATGTCATCTGTGTTCAAGCTGGCTCTGATTCAGTTGGGCTTTCGTTGGTTAACATGTTAAAGATTTTACCATGCATGCCTGTTTTGATAAAGGCGGTTGTTTATTATAAATGCATATTGCAGAGTGTAATATGCATCCCCTCTCTCTTTATAGTGAGTGTGTTTGGAGAGGTGACAGGCCGAGAGAAAGCGATAGTCCTGTGTCTCCAACACAAATAAATGAGCTGATTGAGCCATCTCAGGGAATATTCTGCACGCTGTCAAATAAGAATAAAATGTGCAAACTGCACTAAATGTGTTCCAGCCGGAATGCCAAATATCCGAACAGACGTGGTCAAATCTGTGTCTGATCTATAATTTAATCTGCTCATAACCGATACATCACTGCGGGATTATTCCACATATCCGCTATATTGTAAATATGCTCCAGTAAATTAACAAAGTGAAATAAATACTCTAGTAATATACTATACTGCAGGATATTTACCTTAGTATGGTTCAAACACACTACAGTATTTACTAGAGTACTTTTGCTACTATAGTATTGTTTCATGGGTATTCTAAGATGTTTCATTTATTTTGTGTCCGTTTTACAAGATCCCATCGATCCCTAAAGTCGTTATGGATTATCAACAGGCCTGTAACTTTTCATCAGTTTTCTTCAGAGTGGAATCAATTGATAGTGAAAACAGTCTCGATACGAATTTAATGTTTTAATTCGTCAAGGCAGGTTTAAACACCGTAATGCTGGGATCACGCACTCCACGGGGTGTGTGTGTGTGTGAGTGTGTGTGTGTGAGAGTGTGTGTGTGTGTGTGTGTGAGAGTGTGTGTGTGTGCCCCCCCCCTCTCTCTCTCTCTCACACACACACACACACACACACACACACACACACACACACACACACACACACACACACACACACACACACACACACACTCTCTCTCTCTCTCTCTCTCACACACACACACACACACACTCTCTCTCTCTCTCTCTCTCTCTCTCACACACACACACACACACACACTCTCTCTCTCTCTCTCTCGCTCTCTCTCTCTCTCTCACACACACACACACACTCTCTCTCTCTGGCGATCAAAGGGCCGGAATAATCGAAAGGCTGAGCGGAATCTGGGAGTCTTGAGAGGAATATTCAGGCGTCGAGAGGAATAAACCAGGAAAGAAAACGAAACATTTGAAAATGGAAATAAACACTCGTGAAATAGAGGACTGGAGTACAGCGACACATTGAGCAGATGTTCATAAACTCGTCTTTACGGTTTGATTTGTATGCTCGATGTCATGGATTAATTAGAAGTTATTAGCCTATTATTGCATTACTGTAATCTGTCATGTTTAAATCTCCATCAAACCCAGCGCGTCTGACAGGACTGATCTTCTGAAGGGTTAGAGCTGATCTACAGTCCTTACAGCATCGGTTCATGTGATATCATTTAATCCACAGAGATCAGGACCATCAGGAAGCTTCGGTCACTTCAGTCTTTCACTGCAACACAAACGGACCGCAGCGACTGACCATTACAGTGAAAGACCAGAGCATCTTCTCCATGAGTCCGAGATGAAGGAAAAGTCCAAGAATGCTGCGAAGACACGAAGAGAAAAAGAAAATGGAGAGTTTTATGAACTGGCCAAACTGTTGCCGCTGCCCTCGGCGATCACCTCTCAGCTGGACAAAGCGTCCATCATCCGGCTGACCAGCAGCTACCTGAAGATCAGAGCCGTGTTCCCGGACGGTAAGGCTCAAAGCTGCCCTCCTCCTCCGGCTCGCATCCGGGATGGTTAAATACATCCATTTAACAGCAACATTTTCAATGGCGGAACATTTTAATGTCTTTGCATTAATCTTAAAGCATTCGAAAATGACATCATTAAGTCAAATAGCCTAAACACTCCAAAAATGTCTATAAATAAAATGTGTAAAATATAATGATTAAGAGTTGTTTTTCGGATCGGGGGAATCCTGTGAAGATACAACATTAAATCAGTGCAGAAACTATAGCGGGAAATGTGTCCCTAAAAGAAAAACCTAAAAGTAATTATCAAATTGTGTCTTTTTTTAATTATGACATTTTTGCCAGCTCACATTAAATGCACTAACCCATCACAGATTGAGTGCTTTTCTCTTGTGCTGAGGATCAAAAGATACATTAATAATCAATCATAACAGATCTCAAATTGTAGGCATTACAGGATAATATTTCACAAATGGAAGAAAAACTATATCCTATCGGCCCTAAACAGCGTATCAAGAGATATTTATTTTATAAATTAATCAAAATTAACATTTTATTTCCATTAGTTAACATAATTTCTGTGTCCCGCTACATGTATTTTCAGATCAGTAATATTATGGGCTAGAGCGATGTGTTGTAATTCTGTAATTGAGCATTTACAGTATCCCACATCTACAATATATTAACTTCTAATTGTTCCGTTTGATTAAAATAAAACATTACGGCTTTAGGGGAACAATATTTTACGTAGCCTACAAAATCATATTTTTTTTAGATTCTACACTTGAAGTTAACAAATAAATGTGTTTAATCAGCAAGTGATAATAAAGCTTGATATAACGGGCCGTTAAACTGCAGTTTAACCCAGTTTATAATTATAAGGCTCGTTCTTTGTTTTAATAAAGGCCTTTATAAAGGAATTCGTCACAACCAAACCAGGCTATATGGCTAATAATATTATAAAACACCAGCTTCTGTTGCGGTTTATGGAGGAATAATGGGAATATTGCAGACGGGATTCACAGAGCTCGACGCGCGCTAATGTTTGACTGATCTCTGTGTGTGTGTGTGTGTGTGTGTGTGTGTGTGTGTGTGTGTGTGTTCGGAGGTCTCGGAGAGGCCTGGGGTCAGTCGTCACGGGTCAGTCCTCTGGATCTCATGGCCAGAGACCTGGGATCTCACCTGCTGCAGGTGCGACGCTTTTACACACAACTTCATTTTGTTTCTAATTCATTGAGTCGCGTCTGATGAGGACAGCAGTCATATTATAACATGTCTGATGTATTCTGGCGTTATTTTCCAGACGCTGGACGGGTTTGTGTTTGTCGTCGCGTCTGACGGTAAAATCATGTACATTTCAGAAACGGCTTCGGTCCATCTGGGTTTGTCACAGGTGAGAGTTTAACATGAACCCAGGGTCAGTCTGGGGTCACAGTGATAACACACACACACACACACACCACTGAGAACATGTGCACTTTCAGAAGAATGGCTTTATAATATTATCTGCGGAATGTGAAGTGGTTGTTTGCTCAATATCGTTATTCCTCATATTGTGCCTCTATTGAGGAATTCAGACCTGAAATCTGAAGAAAAACACGGAGGTCGAGCTTGTTTAATATATGCCTAGATTTTACATTTGGGCATGTAGGGACACACACACACACACACACACACACACACACACACACACACACACACACACACACACACACACATTCAAAAGTTATAAAACACTAAGAATGTTTTTCAAAGGATACCAATGCATTTAACTAATTAAAATACAATTTAAAATAGTAGGCTAATATTGTAAATTATGATTAATATGAAATAACATTAATATTTGTGAATATTGATCAATTAGGGTTAGATTTAATTGTAAATCGCTTTGGATAAAATCTCTTGCTAAATTCATAAATGTAAATTAGGGTTAGCACCGAATTGTTGCCTCAGAATGAGTTCGGACGCGATGATTTAAGCCTCACTCAACCTCCTGTCCTTCCAGACCAGTGCGGGTTCTGAAGATATTTTGCAGATCTTTAGGAACAACAACAGATCGGACGCATTTCCCGACAGTCTGGAGCGATGCGAGGGTGAGGAGGCCTCAAACCCCTGATGAACTGATGGCACTGATTCATAACGTCTAGAAAGTGCAGTTTACACATATTCTGAACACAAACACATTTCTCTGGAAACTCCTCAGTCCGTATGTCGAGAGCTTAAAGCAAACGGGATCTAACCAACATGAGCAGGGACAGAAGAAGCTTCAGTGAAGGGAAGAACCGGGAATAAGACGAAAGGGAACAGAGATCAGAGGAAGGATCGTTTCTGCTTTCCCGAGACTTTTCAAAGGAGGAAAAGTGACAACGCTGAGTTACTTTAGAAACCACAGTTTACTGGCCAATCGTCGCACATCAAGACAATAACAACAATACCTTAACCCAACCCTAATTCATAGAAATTAAAAATGCATTTCTCAGAGTCAGGAAGCGTTGAATATTTTAATTTAGTTTGGGAGCACTTAAAGAAGAATTTTGTGTGAGATGTTGGAAATGACCTTGGTAGCCTATAAGACACTAGAAGATTTAATAGGAAATCCAGAATCCGGAGATCTCACGGGTGAGTTAAAGTGACAACGCTGTTTTTATTGCCTAGTCAAAACAGCAGCGACCGGAGAGACGAGCCCCAATCGCACGGGCCGACGCAAATGAAGCTGTTACTGTGGGAACACCTGTGTACACGGACTACTGAGCATTCAAATGAGCTGGCCGAGACTTCACTGCAACCGGCGTCGACAGGGAATTCATTATGTTCGGACGCGGACTCGGACAGGACGTTATTGTGTGTTAGGCTGATCTGAAACACACAAACTCAGTATGTTTAGTAAAGTGCACATTCCTGCGCGCTCCTGTGGCCCCCGCGCGCCGCCGCGCTACAAAGATCAGATTAGCGTCTCCGCGCAGCTGCAGAGAAAGTAATTTGTCGCTGAAGTGCTGTGAAGTGACCTTCCCTGTGTCTGATGTGCCCTGCTAATTTACACACAAAAATGGATCAAAGTCCCGCACAGAATCCGCTTTTGTTTTCACATGCAAATCGTGTTTTTATACATGAACTTTTTGCAGCGGGAATCAGACTGTGTCTTTGAGATGGACGCAGATCAATTTCAGACAAACAGGAGCTTAGCTTCACACACACACACACACACACACACACACACACACACACACACACACACACACACACACACACACACACACACACACACACACACACACACACACACACACTTAAACGTGTGAATACATACCCTGTTCACAATAGGCATTTTTGTGAGTTGATGTAATCTTCTTAAATGACACAGATTCCCAGTTTTAATCTCAGCTGGTGTTCAGTGACTGGTTTCTCTTCAGGCCGCCTGACAGATATCAGGGAAACACACCATAAAATAACTGTGATGGCCTAATGATGGTGTATAATCTGTGATGACTGAATGATGGTGTATAATCTGTGATGACTGAATGATGGTGTATAATCTGTGATGACTGAATGATGGTGTATAATCTGGTGTATAATCTGTGATGGCTGAATGATGGTGTATAATCTGAGATGGCTGAATGATGGTGTATAATCTGTGATGGCTGAATGATGGTGTATAATCTGTGATGGCTGAATGATGGTGTATAATCTGTGATGGCTGAATGATGGTGTATAATCTGTGATGACTGAATGATGGTGTATAATCTGTGATGACTGAATGATGGTGTATAATCTGTGATGGCTGAATGATGGTGTATAATCTGAGATGGCCTAATGATGGTGTATAATCTGTGATGGCTGAATGATGGTGTATAATCTGTGATGGCTGAATGATGGTGTATAATCTGAGATGGCCTAATGATGGTGTATAATCTGTGATGGCTGAATGATGGTGTATAATCTGTGATGGCTGAATGATGGTGTATAATCTGTGATGGCTGAATGATGGTTTATAATCTGAGATGACTGAATGATGGTGTATAATCTGTGATGACTGAATGATGGTGTATAATCTGTGATGACTGAATGATGGTGTATAATCTGAGATGGCCTAATGATGGTGTATAATCTGTGATGACTGAATGATGGTGTATAATCTGAGATGACTGAATGATGGTGTATAATCTGTGATGGCTGAATGATGGTGTATAATCTGTGATGGCTGAATGATGGTGTATAGTCTGTGATGGCTGAATGATGGTGTATAATCTGTGATGGCTGAATGATGGTGTATAATCTGTGATGACTGAATGATGGTGTATAATCTGTGATGACTGAATGATGGTGTATAATCTGTGATGGCTGAATGATGGTGTATAATCTGAGATGGCCTAATGATGGTGTATAATCTGTGATGGCTGAATGATGGTGTATAAACTGTGATGGCTGAATGATGGTGTATAATCTGAGATGACCTAATGATGGTGTATAATCTGTGATGGCTGAATGATGGTGTATAATCTGTGATGGCTGAATGATGGTTTATAATCTGAGATGACTGAATGATGGTGTATAATCTGTGATGACTGAATGATGGTGTATAATCTGTGATGACTGAATGATGGTGTATAATCTGAGATGGCCTAATGATGGTGTATAATCTGTGATGACTGAATGATGGTGTATAATCTGAGATGACTGAATGATGGTGTATAATCTGTGATGGCTGAATGATGGTGTATAATCTGTGATGGCTGAATGATGGTGTATAATCTGTGATGACTGAATGATGGTGTATAATCTGTGATGACTGAATGATGGTGTATAATCTGTGATGGCTGAATGATGGTGTATAATCTGAGGTTACTGAATGATGGTGTATAATCTGAGATGACTGAATGATGGTGTATAATCTGAGATGACTGACTGATGGTGTATAATCTGAGATGACTGAATGATGGTGTATAATCTGTGATGACTGAATGATGGTGTATAATCTGTGATGACTGAATGATGGTGTATAATCTGTGATGGCTGAATGATGGTGTATAATCTGTGATGACTGAATGATGGTGTATAATCTGAGATGACTGAATGATGGTGTATAATCTCTGATGGCTGAATGATGGTGTATAATCTGTGATGACTGAATGATGGTGTATAATCTGAGATGACTGAATGATGGTGTATAATCTGAGATGACTGAATGATGGTGTATAATCTGAGATGACTAACTGATGGTGTATAATCTGAGATGACTGAATGATGGTGTATAATCTGTGATGACTGAATGATGGTGTATAATCTGTGATGGCTGAATGATGGTGTATAATCTGTGAAGGCTGAATGATGGTGTATAATCTGTGATGACTGAATGATGGTGTATAATCTGTGATGACTGAATGATGGTGTATAATCTGAGATGGCTGAATGATGGTGTATAATCTGAGATGGCCTAATGATGGTGTATAATCTGTGATGACTGAATGATGGTGTATAATCTGAGATGACTGAATGATGGTGTATAATCTGAGATGGCCTAATGATGGTGTATAATCTGAGATGGCCTAATGATGGTGTATAATCTGTGATGACTGAATGATGGTGTATAATCTGAGATGACTGAATGATGGTGTATAATCTGAGATGGCCTAATGATGGTGTATAATCTGTGATGACTGAATGATGGTGTATAATCTGTGATGACTGAATGATGGTGTATAATCTGTGATGACTGAATGATGGTGTATAATCTGTGATGACTGAATGATGGTGTATAATCTGTGATGACTGAATGATGGTGTATAATCTGTGATGACTGAATGATGGTGTATAATCTGTGATGACTGAATAATGGTGTATAATCTGTGATGACTGAATGATGGTGTATAATCTGAGATGGCTGAATGATGGTGTATAATCTGTGATGACTGAATGATGGTGTATAATCTGTGATGACTGAATGATGGTGTATAATCTGAGATGGCCTAATGATGGTGTATAATCTGTGATGACTGAATGATGGTGTATAATCTGTGATGGCTGAATGATGGTGTATAATCTGAGATGACTGAATGATGGTGTATAATCTGAGATGACTGAATGATGGTGTATAATCTGAGATGACTGAATGATGGTGTATAATCTGTGATGACTGAATGATGGTGTATAATCTGTGATGACTGAATGATGGTGTATAATCTGAGATGGCTGAATGATGGTGTATAATCTGTGATGACTGAATGATGGTGTATAATCTGTGATGACTGAATGATGGTGTATAATCTGAGATGGCTGAATGATGGTGTATAATCTGTGATGACTGAATGATGGTGTATAATCTGTGATGACTGAATGATGGTGTATAATCTGAGATGACTGACTGATGGTGTATAATCTGAGATGGCCTAATGATGGTGTATAATCTGTGATGACTGAATGATGGTGTATAATCTGTGATGACTGAATGATGGTGTATAATCTGTGATGACTGAATGATGGTGTATAATCTGAGATGGCCTAATGATGGTGTATAATCTGAGATGGCCTAATGATGGTGTATAATCTGTGATGACTGAATGATGGTGTATAATCTGTGATGGCTGAATGATGGTGTATAATCTGAGATGGCTGAATGATGGTGTATAATCTGAGATGACTGAATGATGGTGTATAATCTGAGATGACTGACTGATGGTGTATAATCTGAGATGACTGAATGATGGTGTATAATCTGTGATGACTGAATGATGGTGTATAATCTGTGATGGCTGAATGATGGTGTATAATCTGAGATGGCCTAATGATGGTGTATAATAGGTGATGACTGAATGATGGTGTATAATCTGTGATGGCTGAATGATGGTGTATAATCTGTGATGACTGAATGATGGTGTATAATCTGTGATGACTGAATGATGGTGTATAATCTGTGATGACTGAATGATGGTGTATAATCTGTGATGACTGAATGATGGTGTATAATCTGTGATGACTGAATGATGGTGTATAATCTGTGATGACTGAATGATGGTGTATAATCTGTGATGACTGAATAATGGTGTATAATCTGTGATGACTGAATGATGGTGTATAATCTGAGATGGCTGAATGATGGTGTATAATCTGTGATGACTGAATGATGGTGTATAATCTGTGATGACTGAATGATGGTGTATAATCTGAGATGGCCTAATGATGGTGTATAATCTGTGATGACTGGAATGATGGTGTATAATCTGTGATGGCTGAATGATGGTGTATAATCTGAGATGACTGAATGATGGTGTATAATCTGAGATGACTGAATGATGGTGTATAATCTGTGATGACTGAATGATGGTGTATAATCTGTGATGGCTGAATGATGGTGTATAATCTGAGATGACTGAATGATGGTGTATAATCTGAGATGACTGAATGATGGTGTATAATCTGAGATGACTGAATGATGGTGTATAATCTGTGATGACTGAATGATGGTGTATAATCTGTGATGACTGAATGATGGTGTATAATCTGAGATGGCTGAATGATGGTGTATAATCTGTGATGACTGAATGATGGTGTATAATCTGTGATGACTGAATGATGGTGTATAATCTGAGATGGCTGAATGATGGTGTATAATCTGTGATGACTGAATGATGGTGTATAATCTGTGATGACTGAATGATGGTGTATAATCTGAGATGACTGACTGATGGTGTATAATCTGAGATGACTGAATGATGGTGTATAATCTGTGATGACTGAATGATGGTGTATAATCTGTGATGGCTGAATGATGGTGTATAATCTGAGGTTACTGAATGATGGTGTATAATCTGAGATGACTGAATGATGGTGTATAATCTGAGATGACTGAATGATGGTGTATAATCTGAGATGACTGACTGATGGTGTATAATCTGAGATGACTGAATGATGGTGTATAATCTGTGATGACTGAATGATGGTGTATAATCTGTGATGACTGAATGATGGTGTATAATCTGTGATGGCTGAATGATGGTGTATAATCTGTGATGACTGAATGATGGTGTATAATCTGAGATGACTGAATGATGGTGTATAATCTGTGATGGCTGAATGATGGTGTATAATCTGTGATGACTGAATGATGGTGTATAATCTGAGATGACTGAATGATGGTGTATAATCTGGTATGACTGAATGATGGTGTATAATCTGAGATGACTGACTGATGGTGTATAATCTGAGATGACTGAATGATGGTGTATAATCTGTGATGACTGAATGATGGTGTATAATCTGTGATGGCTGAATGATGGTGTATAATCTGTGAAGGCTGAATGATGGTGTATAATCTGTGATGACTGAATGATGGTGTATAATCTGTGATGACTGAATGATGGTGTATAATCTGAGATGGCTGAATGATGGTGTATAATCTGAGATGGCCTAATGATGGTGTATAATCTGTGATGACTGAATGATGGTGTATAATCTGAGATGACTGAATGATGGTGTATAATCTGAGATGGCCTAATGATGGTGTATAATCTGAGATGGCCTAATGATGGTGTATAATCTGTGATGACTGAATGATGGTGTATAATCTGAGATGACTGAATGATGGTGTATAATCTGAGATGGCCTAATGATGGTGTATAATCTGTGATGACTGAATGATGGTGTATAATCTGTGATGACTGAATGATGGTGTATAATCTGTGATGACTGAATGATGGTGTATAATCTGTGATGACTGAATGATGGTGTATAATCTGTGATGACTGAATGATGGTGTATAATCTGTGATGACTGAATAATGGTGTATAATCTGTGATGACTGAATGATGGTGTATAATCTGAGATGGCTGAATGATGGTGTATAATCTGTGATGACTGAATGATGGTGTATAATCTGTGATGACTGAATGATGGTGTATAATCTGAGATGGCCTAATGATGGTGTATAATCTGTGATGACTGAATGATGGTGTATAATCTGTGATGGCTGAATGATGGTGTATAATCTGAGATGACTGAATGATGGTGTATAATCTGAGATGACTGAATGATGGTGTATAATCTGAGATGACTGAATGATGGTGTATAATCTGTGATGACTGAATGATGGTGTATAATCTGTGATGACTGAATGATGGTGTATAATCTGAGATGGCTGAATGATGGTGTATAATCTGTGATGACTGAATGATGGTGTATAATCTGTGATGACTGAATGATGGTGTATAATCTGAGATGGCTGAATGATGGTGTATAATCTGTGATGACTGAATGATGGTGTATAATCTGTGATGACTGAATGATGGTGTATAATCTGAGATGACTGACTGATGGTGTATAATCTGAGATGGCCTAATGATGGTGTATAATCTGTGATGACTGAATGATGGTGTATAATCTGTGATGACTGAATGATGGTGTATAATCTGTGATGACTGAATGATGGTGTATAATCTGTGATGACTGAATGATGGTGTATAATCTGAGATGGCCTAATGATGGTGTATAATCTGTGATGACTGAATGATGGTGTATAATCTGTGATGGCTGAATGATGGTGTATAATCTGAGATGGCTGAATGATGGTGTATAATCTGAGATGACTGAATGATGGTGTATAATCTGAGATGACTGACTGATGGTGTATAATCTGAGATGACTGAATGATGGTGTATAATCTGTGATGACTGAATGATGGTGTATAATCTGTGATGGCTGAATGATGGTGTATAATCTGAGATGGCCTAATGATGGTGTATAATAGGTGATGACTGAATGATGGTGTATAATCTGTGATGGCTGAATGATGGTGTATAATCTGTGATGACTGAATGATGGTGTATAATCTGTGATGACTGAATGATGGTGTATAATCTGTGATGACTGAATGATGGTGTATAATCTGTGATGACTGAATGATGGTGTATAATCTGTGATGACTGAATGATGGTGTATAATCTGTGATGACTGAATGATGGTGTATAATCTGTGATGACTGAATAATGGTGTATAATCTGTGATGACTGAATGATGGTGTATAATCTGAGATGGCTGAATGATGGTGTATAATCTGTGATGACTGAATGATGGTGTATAATCTGTGATGACTGAATGATGGTGTATAATCTGAGATGGCCTAATGATGGTGTATAATCTGTGATGACTGAATGATGGTGTATAATCTGTGATGGCTGAATGATGGTGTATAATCTGAGATGACTGAATGATGGTGTATAATCTGAGATGACTGAATGATGGTGTATAATCTGTGATGACTGAATGATGGTGTATAATCTGTGATGGCTGAATGATGGTGTATAATCTGAGATGACTGAATGATGGTGTATAATCTGAGATGACTGAATGATGGTGTATAATCTGAGATGACTGAATGATGGTGTATAATCTGTGATGACTGAATGATGGTGTATAATCTGTGATGACTGAATGATGGTGTATAATCTGAGATGGCTGAATGATGGTGTATAATCTGTGATGACTGAATGATGGTGTATAATCTGTGATGACTGAATGATGGTGTATAATCTGAGATGGCTGAATGATGGTGTATAATCTGTGATGACTGAATGATGGTGTATAATCTGTGATGACTGAATGATGGTGTATAATCTGAGATGACTGACTGATGGTGTATAATCTGAGATGGCCTAATGATGGTGTATAATCTGTGATGACTGAATGATGGTGTATAATCTGTGATGACTGAATGATGGTGTATAATCTGTGATGACTGAATGATGGTGTATAATCTGTGATGACTGAATGATGGTGTATAATCTGAGATGGCCTAATGATGGTGTATAATCTGTGATGACTGAATGATGGTGTATAATCTGTGATGGCTGAATGATGGTGTATAATCTGAGATGGCTGAATGATGGTGTATAATCTGAGATGACTGAATGATGGTGTATAATCTGAGATGACTGACTGATGGTGTATAATCTGAGATGACTGAATGATGGTGTATAATCTGTGATGACTGAATGATGGTGTATAATCTGTGATGGCTGAATGATGGTGTATAATCTGAGATGGCCTAATGATGGTGTATAATAGGTGATGACTGAATGATGGTGTATAATCTGTGATGACTGAATGATGGTGTATAATCTGTGATGGCTGAATGATGGTGTATAATCTGAGATGACTGAATGATGGTGTATAATCTGAGATGACTGAATGATGGTGTATAATCTGAGATGGCCTAATGATGGTGTATAATCTGTGATGACTGAATGATGGTGTATAATCTGAGATGACTGAATGATGGTGTATAATCTGAGATGGCCTAATGATGGTGTATAATCTGTGATGACTGAATGATGGTGTATAATCTGAGATGACTGAATGATGGTGTATAATCTGAGATGGCCTAATGATGGTGTATAATCTGTGATGACTGAATGATGGTGTATAATCTGTGATGACTGAATGATGGTGTATAATCTGTGATGGCTGAATGATGGTGTATAATCTGTGATGACTGAATGATGGTGTATAATCTGTGATGACTGAATGATGGTGTATAATCTGTGATGACTGAATGATGGTGTATAATCTGTGATGACTGAATGATGGTGTATAATCTGTGATGACTGAATGATGGTGTATAATCTGAGATGACTGAATGATGGTGTATAATCTGAGATGGCCTAATGATGGTGTATAATCTGAGATGACTGAATGATGGTGTATAATCTGTGATGACTGAATGATGGTGTATAATCTGTGATGACTGAATGATGGTGTATAATCTGAGATGACTGAATGATGGTGTATAATCTGTGATGACTGAATGATGGTGTATAATCTGTGATGGCTGAATGATGGTGTATAATCTGAGATGACTGAATGATGGTGTATAATCTGAGATGACTGAATGATGGTGTATAATCTGTGATGACTGAATGATGGTGTATAATCTGTGATGACTGAATGATGGTGTATAATCTGTGATGACTGAATGATGGTGTATAATCTGAGATGACTGAATGATGGTGTATAATCTGAGATGACTGAATGATGGTGTATAATCTGTGATGACTGAATGATGGTGTATAATCTGAGATGACTGAATGATGGTGTATAATCTGTGATGACTGAATGATGGTGTATGATCTGTGCTGTAGGTGGAACTGACTGGAAACAGCATCTTTGAGTACATCCACCCGTCTGACCATGATGAGATGAGCGCGGTGCTGAGCGCGCACCCGCCACTGCACCCGCACTTCCTGCAGGGTATGCACGCGCACACACACACACATGCATGAAATTAATAGCAATGGTTTATATTTATCTCAAGGCTGTTCTGTTCTGTGTGTTCCAGAGTTTGAGCTCGAGCGCTCGTTCTTCCTGCGGATGAAGTGTGTGTTGGCGAAGCGGAACGCGGGACTCACATGCGGCGGGTATAAGGTGAGTGTCTCCCTTCAGCTGTTTTCAGCTCTGAATCATGAAACACCCGCACGTTTTCATATGTGATCAAAACATGATGGCTGGTAAAATGATAATCTGCATTATTTTCTGTGAGCGCATCTCAAACCTGAGTTTTGCATTGCAAATGTCATCATAAAGCAAGGTAAGAGCGTTTGTTAAGAGCACATCAAGTTCACATCGAGAGCCATTTAAAGCCATATTCATGTGCCATTCACTGCAGTCGGGCGAGATTCTGATGACCATCAAAATGATCTGATGAAATGTAGCAAAGACTCGTTTGACCGCTTGCGCCCGACACCACCGTCTCCACCAGTTTCCCCTTGCATGTGCACGAGCTGGATAAGCTTTCATGAATCAAGTTTTGGAGATTTGCTTAAAATTTACATTGGCAATAAACAACTAGTTTGTGTTGTGTCTGGTGCCCGTTCTTTCTGGGAACTCTTCATAAGTGTAATGGTTTTTATACTGTACAAACCGTATATTCTATCCCCTTACACTAAACCTACCCATCACACAAAACATTCTGCATTTTTACATTTTCAAACATTAACTCATTCCACACCTATACACACACACACACACACACACACACACACACACACACACACACACACACACACACACACTGCCCCTAAACCTACCATCACACACACACTCATACACACACACACACACACTGCCCCTGCCCCTAAACCTACCCATCACACACACACACACACACACACTCACACACACACACTCACACACACTGTCCCTGCCCCTAAACCTACCCATCACACACACACACACACACACTCACACACACTGCCCCTGCCCCTAAACCTACCCATCACATACACACTCACACACACTGCCCCTGCTCCTAACCCTACCCATCACACACACACTCTCTCTCTCTCCTAACTGAACCCGTGTGGTGTGTGTAGGTGATTCACTGCAGTGGGTACCTGAAGCTGCGTCAGTTCGTGATGGATGTGTCTCTGTACGAGTCCTGCTATCAGATCGTGGGTCTGGTGGCGGTCGGTCAGTCGCTTCCTCCCAGCGGCGTGACGGAGATCAAACTCCACAGCAACATGTTCATGTTCCGCGCGAGTCTCGATCTCAAACTCATCTTCCTGGACAGCAGGTGAGCTTCGGCTGAAACACCTGACCTCATAAATCCTGTGGGAGCGATCGTATTTACCTGTCCAACACCAGGCTCTTAAATCAAGATCCATTTACTGGAAAAGAGAAATCACTGAAGATATTAAGTCTTAATTATTAAAATGAAGTGAGTTTGTGAACCAATATCTGTCAGTGGAGTTAGAAAGTAATCTTGTTTTCTCTTCGAGTCTCACTGGAGTGTGTGTGTGTGTGTGTGTGTGTCAGGGTGTCCGAGTTAACCGGCTATGAGCCGCAGGATCTGATCGAGAAGACTCTCTACCATCACGTCCACGGCTGTGACGTCTTCCACCTGCGATACGCACATCATCTCCGTGAGTCGCTTCACATCATCTGCAGCACAGCATGAGTGTGTTCGTTCTCCTGACACGTCTGACCAGTGTTCTGTGTGTGTGTGTGTGTGTGTGTCT
>CM040922.1:24388141-24408141 GCA_023029165.1 Gobiocypris rarus
TATGTTCTCTGTAATCTTACTGTAAGTATTGCTCATATTAAAGCTCATATGCAGAAGGATATCATCCGTCCGTCACGCTGAATGTGTTGAAGTCAAGGGCCGTTTACAGAATAAATGTTATTCTGAAGAAAACATGTTTGCTTTTAAAGATTGACATTTCTCCTCCTGTGAGACGAGCGAGTCGCAGAGCATCATCAGAGCCCGAGAGACGATCTTCAGCTGCTCTTGATCACCACGAGGTTCCTCAGCATGTCGAAGGAGTTTCCGTCCGGCTGCACGGACACAACGCCCTGATCTCCCGTCCTCACCTGCAGAAACCCGTTCTCATCCAGACCCAGAACCTCAGCCTCGGGCCCGTCCTCGCTCCACAGACGCACACGCGCTCCCCTGAAACACACACACACACACACACACATATATCAGTCTCCTGAAACACACACACACACACACACGCACACACACACACACACACACACATATATCAGTCTCCTGAAACACACACACACACACACACACATATATCAGTCTCCTGAAACACACACACACACACACACACACACCGTGCACCCAGCGGCTGTAGTAGAGCAGACACACACACACACACACACACACACCCGTGCACCCAGCGGCTGTAGTAGAGCACACACACACACACACACACACACACCTGTGCACCCAGCGGCTGTAGTAGAGCAGACACACACACACACACACACACACACACACCCGTGCACCCAGCGGCTGTAGTAGAGCAGACACACACACACACACACACACACACACACACACACACACACACACACACGTGCACCCAGCGGCTGTAGTAGAGCAGACACACACACACACACACACACACACACACACACACACACACACACACACACACGTGCACCCAGCGGCTGTAGTAGAGCAGACACACACACACACACACACACACACACATATATCAGTCTCCTGAAACACACACACACACACACACACACACACACACACACACACACACATATATCAGTCTCCTGAAACACACACACACACACACACACATATATCAGTCTCCTGAAACACACACACACACACACACACACCGTGCACCCAGCGGCTGTAGTAGAGCAGACACACACACACACACACACACACCCGTGCACCCAGCGGCTGTAGTAGAGCACACACACACACACACACACACCTGTGCACCCAGCGGCTGTAGTAGAGCAGACACACACACACACACACACACACACACACACCCGTGCACCCAGCGGCTGTAGTAGAGCAGACACACACACACACACACACACACACACACACACACACACACACACACCCGTGCACCCAGCGGCTGTAGTAGAGCAGACACACACACACACACACACACACACACACACACACACACACACACACACGTGCACCCAGCGGCTGTAGTAGAGCAGACACACACACACACACACACACACACACACCCGTGCACCCAGCGGCTGTAGTAGAGCAGACACACACACACACACACACACACACACACACACACACACACACACACACACACACACACACACACACACACACACACACACACACACACACACACACACACACACACACACACACGTGCACCCAGCGGCTGTAGTAGAGCAGACACACACACACACACACACACACACACCCGTGCACCCAGCGGCTGTAGTAGAGCGGCAGCAGCGCCTGAGGTCCGCGCAGCTGGAAGTCTGAGATGTAGCGCTCCAGCAGCGTGACCGATCGCGCGATGAGCTGCTCCAGCTCCAGCGGGTCCAGGTCGCGTCCGTGCTCTCGGTTCTGCTGCTGCACCAGGTCGTTGATGCAGACGGTCGGGTTGCTGTTGCTCACGTTGAAGCCGCAGCCTGTGGGAAACACGGCAGACGTCATGCGTGACACGGCACATGACGCGAGCCGCTGCTGTGGAGCGACACCTTACCGATCAGGAGGCTGAAGGTTTGACCCGTCATGCTGGAGTTGACCAGAACCCCGCCGAGCTTCATCAGGTGACTGTAGTAGATGTCATTGGGCCACTTCAGCCGCAGGTCCACGTCCTGCAGACACACGGAATGTGACTCACGTTAGCACTCGTTCAGCGCGCGCTCACATGAGGAACATCTGCAACATTCACACACAGCGCTAACTACAGCAGAACACCAGTTACAGCAGTCATGTGATTCACCACTTCCCCTCAAAGAAGGTATGCGTGTGTCCAGTGTGTGTGTGTGTGTGTGTGTTCAGAGTGTGTGTATGATTTAGTTTTAGTCATATTTTCATTTGAATTGTTTAGACTAAAGTCTAATGGGTTCAGTTTGATTGTAATTCATCAATCAGGCATTTCTCTAAAATCTCTGAGATCTGCACACGGGTCAGACGGGCAGAGAGATCTGCACACGGGTCAGACGGGCAGAGAGATCTGCACACGGGTCAGACGGGCAGAGAGATCTGCACACGGGTCAGACGGGCAGAGAGATCTACACATGGGTCAGACGGGCAGAGAGATCTACACGGGTCAGGCGGGCAGAGAGATCTACACCGCGGGTCAGGCGGGCAGAGAGATCTACACGGGTCAGGCGGGCAGAGAGATCTGCACACGGGTCAGGCGGGCAGAGAGATCTACACACGGGTCAGACGGGCAGAGAGATCTACACGGGTCAGGCGGCCAGAGAGATCTACACGGGTCAGGCGGGCAGAGAGATCTGCACACGGGTCAGGCGGGCAGAGAGATCTACACACGGGTCAGGCGGGCAGAGATCTGCACACGGGTCAGGCGGGCAGAGAGATCTACACACGGGTCAGGCGGGCAGAGAGATCTACACACGGGTCAGGCGGGCAGAGAGATCTACACACGGGTCACACGGGCAGAGAGATCTACACGGGTCAGATGAGCAGAGAGATCTACACACGGGTCAGGCGGGCAGAGAGATCTACACGGGTCAGGCGGGCAGAGAGATCTACACACGGGTCAGGCGGGCAGAGAGATCTACACACGGGTCAGATGAGCAGAGAGATCTACACGGGTCAGGCGGGCAGAGAGATCTACACACGGGTCAGGCGGGCAGAGAGATCTACACGGGTCAGGCGGGCAGAGAGATCTACACATGGGTCAGGCGGAGAGATCTACACGGGTCAGGCGGGCAGAGAGATCTACACGGGTCAGGCGGGCAGAGAGATCTACACACGGGTCAGGCGGGCAGAGATCTACACCGCGGGTCAGGCGGGCAGAGAGATCTACACGGGTCAGGCGGGCAGAGAGATCTACACGGGTCAGGCGGGCAGAGAGATCTACACACGGGTCAGGCGGGCAGAGAGATCTACACACGGGTCAGGCGGGCAGAGAGATCTACACGGGTCAGGCGGGCAGAGATCTACACACGGGTCACACGGGCAGAGAGATCTACACGGGTCAGGCGGGCAGAGAGATCTGCACACGGGTCAGGCGGGCAGAGATCTACACACGGGTCAGGCGGGCAGAGAGATCTGCACCGCGGGTCAGGCGGGCAGAGAGATCTACACGGGTCAGGCGGGCAGAGAGATCTACACACGGGTCAGGCGGGCAGAGAGATCTGCACACGGGTCAGATGAGCAGAGAGATCTGCACACGGGTCAGGCGGGCAGAGAGATCTACACCGCGGGTCAGGCGGGCAGAGATCTGCACACGGGTCAGGCGGGCAGAGAGATCTACACGGGTCAGGCGGGCAGAGAGATCTGCACCGGGTCAGGCGGGCAGAGAGGCGGGTCACACGGGTCAGGCGGGCAGAGAGATCTACACACGGGTCAGACGGGCAGAGAGATCTGCACACGGGTCAGACGGGCAGAGAGATCTACACACGGGTCAGACGGGCAGAGAGATCTGCACACGGGTCAGGCGGGCAGAGATCTACACCGGGTCAGGCGGGCAGAGAGATCTGCACACGGGTCAGGCGGGCAGAGAGCGGGTCACACGGGTCAGGCGGGCAGAGAGATCTACACACGGGTCAGGCGGGCAGAGAGATCTACACACGGGTCAGATGAGCAGAGAGATCTACACACGGGTCAGGCGGGCAGAGAGATCTACACACGGGTCAGGCGGGCAGAGATCTGCACACGGGTCAGGCGGGCAGAGAGATCTACACGGGTCAGATGAGCAGAGAGATCTACACACGGGTCAGGCGGGCAGAGAGATCTGCACACGGGTCAGGCGGGCAGAGAGATCTACACACGGGTCAGGCGGGCAGAGAGATCTACACACGGGTCAGGCGGGCAGAGATCTACACATGGGTCAGGCGGCCAGAGAGAACTACACACGGGTCAGGCGGGCAGAGAGATCTGCACACGGGTCAGGCGGGCAGAGAGATCTGCACACGGGTCAGGCGGGCAGAGATCTGCACATGGGTCAGGCGGCCAGAGAGATCTACACGGGTCAGGCGGGCAGAGAGATCTGCACATGGGTCAGACGGCCAGAGAGAACTACACGGGTCAGGCGGGCAGAGAGATCTGCACACGGGTCAGATGAGCAGAGAGATCTGCACACGGGTCAGATGAGCAGAGAGATCTGCACACGGGTCAGATGAGCAGAGAGATCTGCACACGGGTCAGACGGGCAGAGAGATCTACACACGGGTCAGACGGGCAGAGAGATCTACACACGGGTCAGACGGGCAGAGAGCTCTACACACGGGTCAGACGGGCAGAGAGATCTACACACGGGTCAGACGGGCAGAGAGCTCTACACACGGGTTTGTGTAAGATAGTTAGTGTGAGAGAGTGTGTGTGTGTGTTCAGTGCGTGTGAGAGAGTGTGTGTGTGTTCAGTGCGTGTGAGAGAGTGTGTGTGTGTTCAGTGCTTGTGAGAGTGTGTTCAGTGTGTGTGTGTGTGTGTGCACCTCGTATCCGGGCAGGGTTCTCACAGACTGCACCACCGCCAGAGCTGCGAGGTGCTGCAGGAACGGGAGTCTCTGTCCGAGCCGTGAGTTCAGAGGAATCTGCAGGTGGAGAGTGAACATGGCGCAGCCCAGCGGACTCAACCACGCATTCCCTCCGCGGCCTGAACACACACATACACACCATTAATGAATGACACGCTCGTTTACATGTTAAACCAGAGTTAACGTGGCTGTCTGGGAGCTGATGGAAACCTGCTGACCTTTGCCCTGAGTCTGACGCGCTGCTATGGCGATTAACCCCACTTCCTGTGGCGACTGCGACACCAACCTGAAGGAGGAAGAAAGGACACAATGGCAGATCAGACGGCAGGAGACACACTCTGATCACACACACCTTTACTGGGAAACATTTAGTCGTTTCACTGCATGTTAGCTGGAGAACTCCACGCTTGCTGCACATTGACCTTTGACCCCTGTTCTATCTCCGCAGCCCTATCAAACAACACCCCCACTAAAGAAAATAGCAAGCCACTTGACCCACACACACACTCATGCTGGACGCGTCAATCTCACAGTAATTGCTGCAAAAACAAGTTTATTCTCAGAAGTTCAACAGTCACTTCCATGCCATCCACTCTCAAACGGCAATCAAATCAGTCACAGGATCGTTTGTTGTAACGAGTGTTTCAGCAGCAGCAGTGTGACGAGTGTTTCAGCAGCAGCAGTGTGACGAGTGTTTCAGCAGCAGCAGTGTGACGAGTGTTTCAGCAGTGTAATGAGTGTTTCAGCAGTGTAATGAGTGTTTCAGCAGCAGCAGTGTGATGAGTGTTTCAGCAGCAGCAGTGTGATGAGTGTTTCAGCAGTGTGACGAGTGTTTCAGCAGCAGCAGTGTGATGAGTGTTTCCAGCAGCAGTGTGGCGAGTGTTTCAGCAGTGTAATGAGTGTTTCAGCAGCAGTGTGATGAGTGTTTCAGCAGCAGCAGTGTGATGAGTGTTTCAGCAGTGTGACGAGTGTTTCAGCAGCAGCAGTGTGACGAGTGTTTCAGCAGCAGCAGTGTGATGAGTGTTTCAGCAGCAGCAGTGTGACGAGTGTTTCAGCAGTGTGACGAGTGTTTCAGCAGTGTGACGAGTGTTTCAGCAGCAGCAGTGTGACGAGTGTTTCAGCAGTGTGGCCAGTGTTTCAGCAGCAGCAGTGTGACGAGTGTTTCAGCAGCAGCAGTGTGACGAGTGTTTCAGCAGCAGCAGTGTGACGAGTGTTTCAGCAGTGTGACGAGTGTTTCAGCAGTGTGACGAGTGTTTCAGCAGCAGCAGCAGTGTGATGAGTGTTTCAGCAGCAGCAGTGTGACGAGTGTTTCAGCAGTGTGACGAGTGTTTCAGCAGCAGCAGTGTGACGAGTGTTTCAGCAGCAGCAGTGTGGCGAGTGTTTCAGCAGCAGCAGTGTGGCGAGTGTTTCAGCAGTGTGGACGAGTGTTTCAGCAGTGTGGCGAGTGTTTCAGCAGCAGCAGTGTGGCGAGTGTTTCAGCAGCAGCAGTGTGACGAGTGTTTCAGCAGTGTGACGAGTGTTTCAGCAGTGTGACGAGTGTTTCAGCAGTGTGACGAGTGTTTCAGCAGCAGCAGCAGTGTGGCCGAGTGTTTCAGCAGCAGCAGTGTGACGAGTGTTTCAGCAGCAGCAGTGTGACGAGTGTTTCAGCAGCAGCAGTGTGACGAGTGTTTCAGCAGTGTGACGAGTGTTTCAGCAGTGTGACGAGTGTTTCAGCAGTGTGACGAGTGTTTCAGCAGTGTGACGAGTGTTTCAGCAGTGTGACGAGTGTTTCAGCAGCAGCAGTGTGACGAGTGTTTCAGCAGCAGCAGTGTGACGAGTGTTTCAGCAGTGTAATGAGTGTTTCAGCAGTGTAATGAGTGTTTCAGCAGCAGCAGTGTGATGAGTGTTTCAGCAGCAGCAGTGTGATGAGTGTTTCAGCAGTGTGACGAGTGTTTCAGCAGCAGCAGTGTGATGAGTGTTTCAGCAGCAGCAGTGTGATGAGTGTTTCAGCAGTGTAATGAGTGTTTCAGCAGCAGCAGTGTGATGAGTGTTTCAGCAGCAGCAGTGTGATGAGTGTTTCAGCAGTGTGACGAGTGTTTCAGCAGCAGCAGTGTGACGAGTGTTTCAGCAGCAGCAGTGTGATGAGTGTTTCAGCAGCAGCAGTGTGACGAGTGTTTCAGCAGTGTGACGAGTGTTTCAGCAGTGTGACGAGTGTTTCAGCAGCAGCAGTGTGACGAGTGTTTCAGCAGTGTGACGAGTGTTTCAGCAGCAGCAGTGTGACGAGTGTTTCAGCAGCAGCAGTGTGACGAGTGTTTCAGCAGCAGCAGTGTGACGAGTGTTTCAGCAGTGTGACGAGTGTTTCAGCAGTGTGACGAGTGTTTCAGCAGCAGCAGCAGTGTGATGAGTGTTTCAGCAGCAGCAGTGTGACGAGTGTTTCAGCAGTGTGACGAGTGTTTCAGCAGCAGCAGTGTGACGAGTGTTTCAGCGGCAGCAGTGTGGCGAGTGTTTCAGCAGCAGCAGTGTGGCGAGTGTTTCAGCAGTGTGACGAGTGTTTCAGCAGTGTGACGAGTGTTTCAGCAGCAGCAGTGTGACGAGTGTTTCAGCAGCAGCAGTGTGACGAGTGTTTCAGCAGTGTGACGAGTGTTTCAGCAGTGTGACGAGTGTTTCAGCAGTGTGACGAGTGTTTCAGCAGCAGCAGCAGTGTGACGAGTGTTTCAGCAGCAGCAGTGTGACGAGTGTTTCAGCAGCAGCAGTGTGACGAGTGTTTCAGCAGCAGTGTGACGAGTGTTTCAGCAGTGTGACGAGTGTTTCAGCAGTGTGACGAGTGTTTCAGCAGTGTGACGAGTGTTTCAGCAGTGTGACGAGTGTTTCAGCAGTGTGACGAGTGTTTCAGCAGCAGCAGTGTGACGAGTGTTTCAGCAGCAGCAGTGTGACGAGTGTTTCAGCAGCAGCAGCAGTGTGACGAGTGTTTCAGCAGCAGCAGTGTGACGAGTGTTTCAGCAGCAGCAGTGTGGCGAGTGTTTCAGCAGTGTAGCAGTGTGGCGAGTGTTTCAGCAGCAGTGTGGCCGAGTGTTTCAGCAGCAGCAGTGTCGAGTGTTTCAGCAGCAGCAGTGTGATGAGTGTTTCAGCAGCAGCAGTGTGGCGAGTGTTTCAGCAGCAGCAGTGTGGCGAGTGTTTCAGCAGCAGCAGCAGTGTGGAGTGTTTCAGCAGCAGCAGTGTGGCGAGTGTTTCAGCAGCAGCAGTGTGATGAGTGTTTCAGCAGCAGCAGTGTGGCGAGTGTTTCAGCAGTGTGGCCGAGTGTTTCAGCAGTGTGGCGAGTGTTTCAGCAGCAGCAGTGTGGCCGAGTGTTTCAGCAGCAGCAGTGTGGCGAGTGTTTCAGCAGTGTGGCGAGTGTTTCAGCAGTGTGGCGAGTGTTTCAGCAGTGTGGCGAGTGTTTCAGCAGCAGCAGTGTGGCGAGTGTTTCAGCAGCAGTGTGGCGAGTGTTTCAGCAGCAGTGTGGCGAGTGTTTCAGCAGCAGTGTGGCGAGTGTTTCAGCAGCAGCAGTGTGGCGAGTGTTTCAGCAGCAGTGTGGCGAGTGTTTCAGCAGCAGCAGTGTGAGTGTTTCAGCAGCAGTGTGGCCGAGTGTTTCAGCAGTGTGGCCGAGTGTTTCAGCAGCAGCAGTGTGGCGAGTGTTTCAGCAGCAGCAGTGTGGCGAGTGTTTCAGCAGTGTGGCGAGTGTTTCAGCAGCAGCAGTGTGGCGAGTGTTTCAGCAGTGTGGCGAGTGTTTCAGCAGCAGCAGTGTGGCGAGTGTTTCAGCAGTGTGGCGAGTGTTTCAGCAGTGTGGCGAGTGTTTCAGCAGTGTGGCGAGTGTTTCAGCAGCAGCAGTGTGGCGAGTGTTTCAGCAGCAGCAGTGTGGCGAGTGTTTCAGCAGCAGTGTGGCGAGTGTTTCAGCAGTGTGGCGAGTGTTTCAGCAGCAGTGTGGCGTGTTTCAGCAGCAGCAGTGTGGCGAGTGTTTCAGCAGTGTGGCGAGTGTTTCAGCAGCAGCAGTGTGACGAGTGTTTCAGCAGCAGTGTGACGAGTGTTTCAGCAGCAGCAGTGTGGCGAGTGTTTCAGCAGCAGCAGTGTGGCGAGTGTTTCAGCAGTGTGGCGAGTGTTTCAGCAGCAGCAGTGTGGCGAGTGTTTCAGCAGTGTGGCCAGTGTTTCAGCAGCAGTGTGGCGAGTGTTTCAGCAGCAGCAGTGTGGCGAGTGTTTCAGCAGCAGCAGTGTGGCGAGTGTTTCAGCAGTGTGGCGAGTGTTTCAGCAGCAGCAGTGTGGCGAGTGTTTCAGCAGCAGCAGTGTGGCGAGTGTTTCAGCAGTGTGGCGAGTGTTTCAGCAGCAGCAGTGTGGCCGAGTGTTTCAGCAGCAGCAGTGTGGCGAGTGTTTTCAGCAGTGTGGCGAGTGTTTCAGCAGCAGCAGTGTGGCGAGTGTTTCAGCAGTGTGGCCGAGTGTTTCAGCAGCAGCAGTGTGGCCGAGTGTTTCAGCAGCAGCAGTGTGGCCAGTGTTTCAGCAGTGTGGCGAGTGTTTCAGCAGCAGCAGTGTGGCGAGTGTTTCAGCAGTGTGGCGAGTGTTTCAGCAGCAGCAGTGTGGCGAGTGTTTCAGCAGCAGCAGTGTGGCGAGTGTTTCAGCAGTGTGGCGAGTGTTTCAGCAGCAGCAGTGTGGCCGAGTGTTTCAGCAGTGTGGCGAGTGTTTCAGCAGCAGCAGTGTGGCGAGTGTTTCAGCAGCAGCAGTGTGGCGAGTGTTTCAGCAGTGTGGCGAGTGTTTCAGCAGCAGCAGTGTGGCGAGTGTTTCAGCAGTGTGGCGAGTGTTTCAGCAGCAGCAGTGTGGCGAGTGTTTCAGCAGCAGCAGTGTGGCGAGTGTTTCAGCAGCAGTGTGGCGAGTGTTTCAGCGGCAGCAGTGTGGCGAGTGTTTCAGCGGCAGCAGTGTGGCGAGTGTTTCAGCAGTGTGCGAGTGTTTCAGCAGCAGCAGTGTGGCGAGTGTTTCAGCAGCAGCAGTGTGGCGAGTGTTTCAGCAGTGTGAGTGTTTCAGCAGCAGCAGTGTGGCGAGTGTTTCAGCAGCAGCAGTGTGGCGAGTGTTTCAGCAGTGTGGCGAGTGTTTCAGCAGCAGCAGTGTGGCGAGTGTTTCAGCAGTGTGGCGAGTGTTTCAGCAGCAGCAGTGTGGCGAGTGTTTCAGCAGCAGCAGTGTGGCGAGTGTTTCAGCAGCAGCAGTGTGGCGAGTGTTTCAGCAGCAGCAGTGTGGCGAGTGTTTCAGCAGTGTGAGTGTTTCAGCAGCAGCAGTGTGGCGAGTGTTTCAGCAGTGTGAGTGTTTCAGCAGCAGCAGTGTGGCGAGTGTTTCAGCAGCAGCAGTGTGGCGAGTGTTTCAGCAGCAGCAGTGTGGCGAGTGTTTCAGCAGCAGCAGTGTGGCGAGTGTTTCAGCAGCAGCAGTGTGGCGAGTGTTTCAGCAGTGTGACAAGTGTTTCAGCAGCAGCAGTGTGGCCGAGTGTTTCAGCAGCAGCAGTGTGGCGAGTGTTTCAGCAGCAGCAGTGTGGCGAGTGTTTCAGCAGCAGCAGTGTGGCGAGTGTTTCAGCAGCAGCAGTGTGGCGAGTGTTTCAGCAGCAGTGTGGCGAGTGTTTCAGCAGCAGCAGTGTGGCGAGTGTTTCAGCAGCAGCAGTGTGGCGAGTGTTTCAGCAGTGTGGCGAGTGTTTCAGCAGCAGCAGTGTGGCGAGTGTTTCAGCAGTGTGGCGAGTGTTTCAGCAGCAGCAGTGTGGCGAGTGTTTCAGCAGTGTGGCGAGTGTTTCAGCAGTGTGGCGAGTGTTTCAGCAGCAGCAGTGTGGCGAGTGTTTCAGCAGCAGCAGTGTGGCGAGTGTTTCAGCAGTGTGGCGAGTGTTTCAGCAGTGTGGCGAGTGTTTCAGCAGCAGCAGTGTGGCGAGTGTTTCAGCAGCAGTGTGGCAGTGTTTCAGCAGTGTGAGTGTTTCAGCAGCAGCAGTGTGGCGAGTGTTTCAGCAGCAGCAGCAGTGTGGCGAGTGTTTCAGCAGCAGCAGTGTGGCGAGTGTTTCAGCAGTGTGATGAGTGTTTCAGCAGCAGCAGTGAGTGTTTCAGCAGTGTGGCGAGTGTTTCAGCAGTGTGGCGAGTGTTTCAGCAGCAGCAGTGTGGCGAGTGTTTCAGCAGTGTGGCCGAGTGTTTCAGCAGTGTGGCGAGTGTTTCAGCAGTGTGGCGAGTGTTTCAGCAGCAGCAGTGTGGCGAGTGTTTCAGCAGTGTGGCGAGTGTTTCAGCAGTGTGGCGAGTGTTTCAGCAGCAGCAGTGTGGCGAGTGTTTCAGCAGCAGCAGTGTGGCGAGTGTTTCAGCAGCAGTGTGGCGAGTGTTTCAGCAGTGTGGCGAGTGTTTCAGCAGTGCAGTGTTTCAGCAGTGTGGCGAGTGTTTCAGCAGTGTGTGAGTGTTTCAGCAGTGTGGCGAGTGTTTCAGCAGCAGCAGTGTGGCGAGTGTTTCAGCAGTGTGGCGAGTGTTTCAGCAGCAGCAGTGTGGCGAGTGTTTCAGCAGCAGCAGTGTGGCGAGTGTTTCAGCAGCAGTGTGGCGAGTGTTTCAGCAGTGTGGCCGAGTGTTTCAGCAGCAGTGTGGCGAGTGTTTCAGCAGCAGCAGTGTGGAGTGTTTCAGCAGTGTGGCGAGTGTTTCAGCAGTGTGAGTGTTTCAGCAGTGTGGCGAGTGTTTCAGCAGCAGTGTGGCGAGTGTTTCAGCAGCAGCAGTGTGGCGAGTGTTTCAGCAGTGTGGCGAGTGTTTCAGCAGCAGTGTGGCCGAGTGTTTCAGCAGCAGCAGTGTGGCGAGTGTTTCAGCAGTGTGAGTGTTTCAGCAGCAGTGTGGCGAGTGTTTCGCAGCAGCAGTGTGGCGAGTGTTTCAGCAGTGTGGCGAGTGTTTCAGCAGCAGTGTGGCGAGTGTTTCAGCAGCAGCAGTGTGGCGAGTGTTTCAGCAGTGTGGCGAGTGTTTCAGCAGCAGCAGTGTGGCGAGTGTTTCAGCAGCAGTGTGGCGAGTGTTTCAGCAGCAGTGTGGCGAGTGTTTCAGCAGCAGTGTGGCGAGTGTTTCAGCAGCAGCAGTGTGGCGAGTGTTTCAGCAGTGTGGCGAGTGTTTCAGCAGCAGCAGTGTGGCGAGTGTTTCAGCAGCAGCAGTGTGGCGAGTGTTTCAGCAGGTGTGGCGAGTGTTTCAGCAGCAGCAGTGTGGCGAGTGTTTCAGCAGTGTGGCGAGTGTTTCAGCAGCAGCAGTGTGGCGAGTGTTTCAGCAGCAGTGTGGCCGAGTGTTTCAGCAGCAGTGTGGCGAGTGTTTCAGCAGCAGCAGTGTGGCGAGTGTTTCAGCAGTGTGGCGAGTGTTTCAGCAGCAGCAGTGTGGCGAGTGTTTCAGCAGTGTGAAGAGTGTTTCAGCAGTGTGGCGAGTGTTTCAGCAGCAGCAGTGTGGCGAGTGTTTCAGCAGCAGCAGTGTGGCCAGTGTTTCAGCAGCAGCAGTGTGATGAGTGTTTCAGCAGCAGCAGTGTGATGAGTGTTTCAGCAGTGTGGCGAGTGTTTCAGCAGCAGCAGTGTGATGAGTGTTTCAGCAGCAGCAGTGTGGCGAGTGTTTCAGCAGTGTGGCGAGTGTTTCAGCCGTGACCCAGTGCCTGCAGCGTGACGAGTGCTCGTTGTTGCTGCGTGACGGTGCGTTTCGTACAGCAGCAGCGTGATCGAGTGCTCACTGCGCAGCAGTGCGATCGAAAGTAAGCTCCAGCAGCGTTGGTGCGTGATTCAGCGTTCAGCAGTAACAGAGTGCGGACGCAACAGCAAGCCTGCAGCAGCAGCCAGGACGAAAGTGTCCAGCGAGTGTTTCAGCGGCAGTGTGGCAGTGTTTCAGCAGCAGCAGTGTGGCCAGTGTTTCAGCAGCAGCAGTGTGGCGAGTGTTTCAGCGGTGTGGCCGAGTGTTTCGCGCAGCAGCAGTGTGGCGAGTGTTTCCAGCAGCAGTGTGGCCAGTGTTTCAGCAGTGTGAGCGAGTGTTTCAGCAGCAGCAGTGTGGCGAGTGTTTCAGCAGTGTGACCGAGTGTTTCAGCAGCAGCAGTGTGGCCGAGTGTTTCAGCAGCAGTGTGGCCCAGTGTTTCAGCAGTGTGACGAGTGTTTCAGCAGCAGCAGTGTGAGGAGTGTTTCGGCAGCAGTGCGGCGAGTGTTTCAGCAGGTGGCCAGTGTTTCCAGCAGCAGCAGTGTGGCGAGTGTTTCAGCAGTGTGGCGAGTGTTTCAGCAGCAGTGTGTGAGTGTTTCAGCAGCAGCGGTGTGGCGAGTGTTTCAGCAGTGTGAATGAGTGTTTCAGCAGCAGCAGTGTGGCGAGTGTTTCAGCGGTGTGGCGAGTGTTTCAGCAGCAGTGTGACGAGTGTTTCAGCAGTGTGTGAGTGTTTCAGCAGTGCAGCAGTGTGGCGCAGCAGTGTTTCAGGCAGCAGCAGTGTGAGTGTTTCAGCAGTGTGGCGAGTGTTTCAGCAGCAGTGTGTGAGTGTTTCAGCAGCACTGTGTGTGGCGAGTGTTTCAGCAGCAGCAGTGTGACGAGTGTTTCAGCGGCACGCAGTGTGGCGAGTGTTTCAGCAGCAGCAGTGTGGCGAGTGTTTCCAGCAGTGTGGCGAGTGTTTCAGCAGCAGCAGTGTGAGCAGCAGCGAAGTGTGATTGTTTCAGCAGTGTGGCGAGTGTTTCAGCAGCAGCAGCGGTGTAGTGAGTGTTTCGTAGCAGCAGTGTGGCGAGTGTTTCAGCAGTGTGGCGAGTGTTTCCAGCAGTGTGAGGAGTGTTTCAGCAACGGCAGCAGTGTGGCCAGGTGTTTCAGCAGCGCAGTGTGGCGAGTGTTTCCAGCAGCAGCAGTGTGAGTGTTTCAGCAGTGTGACGAGTGTTTCAGCAGCAGCAGTGTGCGATGAGTGTTTCAGCAGCAGCAGTGTGGCGAGTGTTTCAGCAGCAGCAGTGTGGCGAGTGTTTCAGCAGCAGCAGTGTGGCGAGTGTTTCAGCAGCAGCAGTGTGGCGGAGTGTTTCAGCAGTGTGGACAAGTGTTTCAGCAGCAGCGGTGTGGCGAGTGTTTCCAGCAGCAGTGTGAGTGTTTCAGCAGCAGCAGTGTGGCCAGGTGTTTCAGCAGCAGCGAGTGTGAGTGTTTCAGCAGTGTGGCAGTGTTTCAGCAGTGTGGCGAGTGTTTCCAGCAGCAGCAGTGTGGCCAGTGTTTCGGCTTGGCCAGTGTGATGGAGTGTTTCAGCAGCAGCAGTGTGGCAGTGTTTCAGCAGCGTGTGGCGAGTGTTTCAGCAGTGTGGCGAGTGTTTCAGCGGTGTGGCGAGTGTTTCCAAGCAGTGTGGCAGCTTTCAGCAGTGTGACGAGTGTTTCAGCGCAGCGGTGTGACCTGAGTGTTTCAGCGGCAGCAGTGTGGCGAGTGTTTCAGCATTTGCAGCAGTGCTGGCGAGGTGTTTCCAGCAGTGTGGCCGAGTGTTTCAGCAGTGTGATGAGTGTTTCAGCAGCAGCAGTGTGACGAGTGTTTCAGCAGTGTGGCGAGTGTTTCAGCAGTGTGGCGAGTGTTTCAGCAGCAGCAGTGTGGAGTGTTTCAGCAGTGTAATGAGTGTGTGACGAGTGTTTCAGCAGTGTGACGAGTGTTTCAGCAGTGTGACGAGTGTTTCAGCAGTGTGACGAGTGTTTCAGCAGTGTGGCGAGTGTTTCAGCAGTGTGACGAGTGTTTCAGCAGTGTGACGAGTGTTTCAGCAGTGTGACGAGTGTTTCAGCAGTGTGATGAGTGTTTCAGCAGTGTGACGAGTGTTTCAGCAGTGTGATGAGTGTTTCAGCAGCAGCAGTGTGACGAGTGTTTCAGCAGTGTGACGAGTGTTTCAGCAGTGTGACGAGTGTTTCAGCAGCAGCAGTGTGACGAGTGTTTCAGCAGTGTAATGAGTGTTTCAGCAGCAGCAGTGTGACGAGTGTTTCAGCAGTGTGATGAGTGTTTCAGCAGTGTGAGTGTTTCAGCAGCAGTGTGACGAGTGTTTCAGCAGTGTGACGAGTGTTTCAGCAGTGTGACGAGTGTTTCAGCAGTGTGACGAGTGTTTCAGCAGTGTGATGAGTGTTTCAGCAGTGTGAGAGTGTTTCAGCAGTGTGATGAGTGTTTCAGCAGTGTGACGAGTGTTTCAGCAGTGTGATGAGTGTTTCAGCAGTGTGATGAGTGTTTCAGCAGCAGCAGTGGCGAGTGTTTCAGCAGTGTGGCGAGTGTTTCAGCAGCAGCAGTGTGGCGAGTGTTTCAGCAGCAGCAGTGTGGCGAGTGTTTCAGCAGCAGCAGTGTGACGAGTGTTTCAGCAGCAGTGTGGCGAGTGTTTCAGCAGCAGCAGTGTGGCGAGTGTTTCAGCAGCAGCAGTGTGGCGAGTGTTTCAGCAGCAGCAGTGTGGCGAGTGTTTCAGCAGTGTGGCGAGTGTTTCAGCAGTGTGGCGAGTGTTTCAGCAGCAGCAGTGTGGCGAGTGTTTCAGCAGCAGCAGTGTGGCGAGTGTTTCAGCAGCAGCAGTGTGGTGAGTGTTTCAGCAGCAGCAGTGTGGCGAGTGTTTCAGCAGCAGCAGTGTGGCGAGTGTTTCAGCAGCAGCAGTGTGGCGAGTGTTTCAGCAGCAGTGTGGCGAGTGTTTCAGCAGCAGCAGTGTGGCGAGTGTTTCAGCAGCAGTGTGGCGAGTGTTTCAGCAGCAGCAGTGTGGCGAGTGTTTCAGCAGCAGCAGTGTGAGTGTTTCAGCAGCAGCAGTGTGGCGAGTGTTTCAGCAGCAGCGAGTGTTTCAGCAGTGTGGCGAGTGTTTCAGCAGCAGCAGTGTGGCGAGTGTTTCAGCAGCAGCAGTGTGACGAGTGTTTCAGCAGCAGCAGTGTGACGAGTGTTTCAGCAGCAGCAGTGTGACGAGTGTTTCAGCAGTGTGGCGAGTGTTTCAGCAGTGTGACGAGTGTTTCAGCAGTGTGACGAGTGTTTCAGCAGCAGCAGCAGTGTGACGAGTGTTTCAGCAGCAGTGTGACGAGTGTTTCAGCAGCAGCAGCAGTGTGGCGAGTGTTTCAGCAGCAGCAGTGTGAGTGTTTCAGCAGCAGTGTGGCGAGTGTTTCAGCAGCAGCAGTGTGACGAGTGTTTCAGCAGCAGCAGTGTGACGAGTGTTTCAGCAGCAGTGTGACGAGTGTTTCAGCAGCAGCAGCAGTGTGGCGAGTGTTTCAGCGGCAGCAGTGTGGCCAGTGTTTCAGCAGTGTGGCGAGTGTTTCAGCGGCAGCAGTGTGGCGAGTGTTTCAGCAGCAGCAGTGTGACGAGTGTTTCAGCAGCAGTGTGACGAGTGTTTCAGCAGCAGCAGCAGTGTGACGAGTGTTTCAGCAGCAGCAGTGTGACGAGTGTTTCAGCAGCAGCAGTGTGACGAGTGTTTCAGCAGCAGCAGTGTGGCGAGTGTTTCAGCAGCAGCAGTGTGGCCGAGTGTTTCAGCAGCAGCAGTGTGGCGAGTGTTTCAGCAGCAGCAGTGTGACGAGTGTTTCAGCAGCAGCAGTGTGACGAGTGTTTCAGCAGCAGCAGTGTGACGAGTGTTTCAGCAGCAGCAGTGTGAGTGTTTCAGCAGCAGCAGTGTGGCCGAGTGTTTCAGCAGCAGCAGTGTGACGAGTGTTTCAGCAGCAGCAGTGTGACGAGTGTTTCAGCAGCAGCAGTGTGACGAGTGTTTCAGCAGCAGCAGTGTGACGAGTGTTTCAGCAGCAGCAGTGTGACGAGTGTTTCAGCAGTGTGACGAGTGTTTCAGCAGTGTGACGAGTGTTTCAGCAGCAGCAGTGTGACGAGTGTTTCAGCAGCAGCAGTGTGACGAGTGTTTCAGCAGTGTGACGAGTGTTTCAGCAGCAGCAGTGTGACGAGTGTTTCAGCAGTGTGACGAGTGTTTCAGCAGTGTGACGAGTGTTTCAGCAGCAGCAGTGTGACGAGTGTTTCAGCAGCAGCAGTGTGATGAGTGTTTCAGCAGCAGCAGTGTGATGAGTGTTTCAGCAGCAGCAGTGTGATGAGTGTTTCAGCAGTGTGACGAGTGTTTCAGCAGTGTGACGAGTGTTTCAGCAGTGTAACAGGCTCTGGAATCTGGGATCCGTGTGCCATTTAGAGAAAATACATTTACAGAAGAGCTTAAGCTCACGACTTCAATCTGGTGAGCCGCTCAAAGCAGAGACACACAGAGAGCACATTCAGATGCAAAGAGACGTCTCTGTAATCCATCTATTCAAGCGCAGCACTGCATCATGGGACGCTGCTATCAGAGCTCGCAGTGAAGCGTTACAGCAGAAACAGTGTTCCAGTGTCGATCGCTCATGTGCTCGTCCATCAGAACGCAACCACACATGCTAATTCACAGACGGAGGAATTTGTTTTCTCAAAGAGTTTTAATTGAAATAGACGTACTCGCAAAAATGAGAAAAAAATGCAAAAACAGAAAACCTGGCGGTCCGAGGCGTCAAGCGATGACATGGAGAACTGCTAAAACACGAGCAGAATGAATGTGCAAAACACCGCAGGAAAATGACTGCAGATCTCCATTCGGTGTTCTGCTCACACACACACACACACACATTCTGCAGTGAGATCATGACCTCGGTGTGGTAGCGGCCGTTAGACAGACGAGCGGCTAATTGAGAGCTTTGAGTGTGTGTCAGGAGCAGCTCAGACCCCCGCGAGCGGATCGTGACGCCACCACCGCCCTGCACATCAACAGCAGCCGCATCTCTGATCCTTCAGCTGCACAAACCAGCCTTTAATAAGAACACCAGCCACTGACAGAGCAGGGAGAGACGACACAACCTGTGTGTGTGTGAGAGAGTGTGTGTGTGAGAGAGTTAGTGTTTATGTGAGAGAGTGTGTGTGTGTGTGAGAGTGAGTGTGTGAGAGAGTGTGTGTGAGTGAGAGTAGTGTGAGAGAGAGTGTGTGAGAGAGTGTGTGTGTGTGTGAGAGAGAGTGTGTGAGAGAGAGTTAGTGTTTATGTGAGAGAGTGTGTGTGTGAGTGAGAGTAGTGTGTATGTGAGTGTGTGTGTGTGAGAGTGAGTGTGTGAGAGAGTGTGTGTGAGAGAGTTAGTGTTTATGTGAGAGAGTGTGTGTGAGTGAGAGTAGTGTGTATGTGAGTGTGTGTGTGTGAGTGAGTGTGTGAGAGAGTGTGTGTGAGAGAGTTAGTGTTTATGTGAGAGAGTGTGTGTGAGTGAGAGTAGTGTGTATGTGAGTGTGTGTGTGTGAGAGTGAGTGTGTGAGAGAGTGTGTGTGAGAGAGTTAGTGTTTATGTGAGAGAGTGTGTGTGAGTGAGAGTAGTGTGTATGTGAGTGTGTGTGTGTGTGAGTGAGTGTGTGAGAGAGTGTGTGTGAGTGAGAGTAGTGTGTATGTGAGTGTGTGTGTGAGAGTGTGTGTGTGAGAGAGTTAGTGTTTATGTGAGAGAGTGTGTGTGTGAGTGAGAGTAGTGTGTATGTGAGTGTGTATGTGATACTGTGTATGTGTGTGTGTGAGAGAGTAAGAGTGTGTATGTGTGAGTGTGTGAGTGTGTGTGTGTGTGTGTGTGTGTGTGTGTGTGTCGGTCAGGTGGTCAGTCAGTCGGTCAGTCAGACAGATGGTCGGTCAGTCAGACAGTCGGTCAGGTGGTCAGTCAGGTGGTCAGTCAGACAGTCGGTCAGTCAGTCGGATGGTCAGTCAGACGGTCAGTCAGTTGGTCAGTCAGACGGTCAGTCAGGTGGTCGGTCAGTCAGGTGGTCAGTCAGTCGGTCAGTCAGACGGTCAGTCAGGTGGTCAGTCAGGTGGTCAGTCAGACGGTCAGTCAGGTGGTCGGTCAGTCAGACGGTCAGTCAGGTGGTCGGTCAGTCAGACGGTCAGTCAGGTGGTCAGTCAGACGGTCGGTCAGTCAGGTGGTCAGTCAGACGGTCGGTCAGGTGGTCGGTCAGTCAGGTGGTCGGTCAGACGGTCGGTCAGTCAGGTGGTCGGTCAGACGGTCGGTCAGTCAGGTGGTCAGTCAGGTGGTCGGTCAGTCAGACGGTCAGTCAGGTGGTCGGTCAGTGAGGTGGTCAGTCAGGTGGTCAGTCAGTCGGTCAGTCAGGTGGTCAGTCAGGTGGTCAGTCAGACGGTCAGTCAGGTGGTCGGTCAGGTGGTCGGTCAGACGGTCGGTCAGTCAGGTGGTCAGTCAGACGGTCGGTCAGGTGGTCGGTCAGTCAGGTGGTCGGTCAGACGGTCGGTCAGTCAGACGGTCGGTCAGTCAGGTGGTCGGTCAGACGGTCGGTCAGTCAGGTGGTCAGTCAGGACGGTCGGTCAGTCAGGTGGTCAGTCAGGTGGTCAGTCAGACGGTCGGTCAGGTGGTCAGTCAGACGGTCGGTCAGTCAGGTGGTCAGTCAGACGGTCGGTCAGTCAGACGGTCGGTCAGTCAGGTGGTCAGTCGACGGTCGGGCAGTCAGGTCGGTCAGTCAGGTGGTCAGTCAGACGGTCGGTCAGTCAGGTGGTCGGTCAGTCAGACGGTCGGTCAGTCAGTCAGGTGGTCGGTCAGTCAGGTGGTCGGTCAGTCAGACGGTCGGTCAGTCAGTCAGACGGTCGGTCAGTCAGGTGGTCGGTCAGTCAGGTGGTCGGTCAGTCAGACGGTCGGTCAGTCAGACGGTCGGTCAGTCAGGTGGTCGGTCAGTCAGGTGGTCGGTCAGTCAGGTGGTCAGTCAGACGGTCGGTCAGTCAGGTGGTCGGTCAGTCAGACGGTCGGTCAGTCAGGTGGTCGGTCAGTCAGGCGGTCGGTCAGTCAGGTGGTCGGTCAGTCAGACGGTCGGTCAGTCAGGTGGTCGGTCGGTCAGTCAGACGGTCAGTCAGACTGTCGGTCAGTCAGACGGTCGGTCAGGTGGTCAGTCAGACGGTCGGTCAGTCAGGTGGTCAGTCAGACGGTCGGTCAGGTGGTCAGTCAGAAGGTCGGTCAGTCAGACGGTCGGTCAGGTGGTCAGTCAGACGGTCGGTCAGTCAGGTGGTCGGTCAGTCAGACGGTCGGTCAGTCAGGTGGTCGGTCAGTCAGGTGGTTGGTCAGTCAGACGGTCGGTCAGTCAGGTGGTCGGTCAGTCAGGTGGTCAGTCAGTCGGTCAGTCAGACGGTCGGTCAGTCAGTTGGTCGGTCAGTCGGTTATGTTCAGGTTAGGGTGGATT
>CM040922.1:24415641-24428141 GCA_023029165.1 Gobiocypris rarus
CTCAGATTGTGTGACTTCAGCTTGTCCAAATGCTGCTGCCAGACTTCTTTCTAAGAGTCGTAAACATGATCACGTCACTCCTATCCTTAGATCACTTCACTGGTTGCCGATCTGTCAGAGAATAGATTTTAAAATGCTCCTCTTTGTTTATAAATCCCTAAATAACAGAGCTCCGGTGTATCTATCAGAACTCCTTCACTCCTATCCTCCAGCCAGAAGCCTCCGTTCTGGTGATCAGGCTTTGCTGGTCGTTCCACGTGTTAGACTGAAGCTGCGGTCGCTGGGCCATGACTTTGGAATAGCTTGCCTTTAGAGATTAGGCTGGCTCCTTCCTTGTCTATTTTTAAGTCCTTACTAAAAACTTTTTTATTTCCCTTAGCGTATTGATTACTGTGATAGGTTATAACCTTTAAATATGTGGTTTTATGTTCTTTTCTGGTTTATTTATGTGTGATATTATTGCCTCTCTGTACAGCACTTTGGGCTGTTGGAAATGTGCTATATTAATAAACTTGAACTTGATCTGAAGAATTACTTTGAAACGTTACAAGGACTCTGAAACCGCAAAGCAACAGAACTATGGACATTTACAAAGAATTAAACTCCTCTTCTTTCATTTGAGTACACTAATATACCCTTCTTTCTGTTGTTTGTTGTTGTTGGTATTCTTATTTTATTTGATTATTTTTTCCCCTTCTTCTTCAATGTTCAGAATCCTTGATTTGAATGTTATCTTACCTGATGTTAAATATTTTATAACTGTTTCATGATCTTATGGAATTTTTCAAAGAATTTTATGGGAAACATTTGTATGTTTTGAAATGTTAAACTTATATTTTTTGGAGAATTAAAAAATAAATAGATTAAGTAATTTAGATGAAGTAAAAGCACATTCATAGCTATAACATTATAGTGCATAGCCATATATTTAACATTCTTGAATAATATCAAGAAAATACGGTTTAGGTTTGTGATAAAAAAAAAAACCTAATCTCACAACAGTAAAAAGCTTTAAATTATTTCACATTATCAATTATGTGTGAACTAGGGGTTATGAAATATACAATAATGGGTAAAAAGAGTCTCTATAGTGGATATCGTTTTATGAACTTCTTGAAAGCTCATTTGAAAAATACGTTTAAAACCGCCAGTAGATGGCAGCAATGAACTGTTCTATTAAGATTACTGGGAAATGTTCAAGCTATTCTTTCAAAAACACAAATATATATTTAATAATACCCACACAACTACTCCTCTTAGACAAGTGCAAGTGTTTTCTGCTGCGTTTGGAAATATATTTACATTGACTATTGTGTGAAATGAACAGTCATTAAAAGTTTATCTGCAGGCATTCTGGTTTTCTAATGATTAATTTTTAATAAGCAAAAGAAAATGAAATAAATATTTACAAATTTGTGTTTTACTTGGTATTTTTCCTCAACTTTTGTCTCAATTGGCAGTTAAGTTTCATGTATATAATATTTTCCAAATTCTATTACCAAGAAGTGAAACATTATGTGAATTTAAAGTGGCTGTGTTAAGTAAGGGATAATCCACGGCTAGCCATGGCGTAGAGGCAAAGAACCGCCTGACGCGAAGCGGATATGTTTCTTATATAAGAAATACAGCCTACATGTATGTGACGTTGTTGGTTCATGACATGCACTCTAAAAAAAAAAAAGAAAAAAGTGCTATAGGCACTAAAAGTGGTTCTTGGTCATAATCATAGGGGAACCACTTTTGGGTCTATATTGCACCATATCTTCACATGTTCTGTATATGATAGCGGTGCTATCAGCTCAGCCACAGAATCACTGAAGAACCCCTGAAGCACCAAGACTGGTGCTATACAGCACTTAAAAGGGTTCCCCTATGATTACGAGCCAAGAACCACTTTTATTGTCATATAGCACCTTTTTTTGTGTGTTCCATTTTAATGTTTTTACTGCCAGTTCTCTGAAATTGACATCCCAGATAAGTAAAGTAAGATGTGCAAACAGATGCATATTGTTTTCACCTGCATGAAATAAAACACTTGAAACTAAAATGACCTGAGATTACCACTAAAACAAAAATGAAAAACTAAAAATATAGAACAATACGAAAAATCAACACATAAAAGCCTTTCTGAACAGAAAAGTCTTCAGTTCAGCTTTAAAATTGTCCAAGCTCTGTCCTGCTCTCAGCTCACTGGGGAGGTGGTACCACAGCCGAGTGCAGCTCGGTCTCCCATGGCACTTGGAACCTGAAGAATTATGAGCCAGGACCAACCATGACCCTAATCCTAACCCATTCTGAGCCAGGACTAACCCTGACCCTGACCCATTCTGAGCCAGGACCAACCCTGACCCTGACCCTAACCCATTCTGAGCCAGGACTAACCCTGACCCTAACCCATTCTGAGCCAGGACCAACCCTGACCCTAACCCATTCTGAGCCAGGACTAACCCTAACCCATTCTGAGCCAGGACTAACCCTGACCCTAACCCATTCTGAGCCAGGACCAACCCTGACCCTAACCCATTCTGAGCCAGGACTAACCCTGACCCTAACCCATTCTGAGCCAGGACTAACCCTGACCCTAACCCATTCTGAGCCAGGACTAACCCTGACCCTAACCCATTCTGAGCCAGGACTAACCCTAACCCATTCTGAGCCAGGACTAACCCTGACCCTAACCCATTCTGAGCCAGGACCAACCCTGACCCTAACCCATTCTGAGCCAGGACTAACCCTGACCCTAACCCATTCTGAGCCAGGACTAACCCTGACCCTAACCCATTCTGAGCCAGGACTAACCCTGACCCTAACCCATTCTGAGCCAGGACTAACCCTGACCCTAACCCATTCTGAGCCAGGACTAACCTGACCCTGACCCTAACCCATTCTGAGCCAGGACTAACCCTGACCCTAACCCATTCTGAGCCAGGACTAACCCTGACCCTAACCCATTCTGAGCCAGGACTAACCCTGACCCTAACCCATTCTGAGCCAGGACTAACCCTAACCCATTCTGAGCCAGGACTAACCCTGACCCTAACCCATTCTGAGCCAGGACCAACCTGACCCTAACCCATTCTGAGCCAGGACCAACCCTGACCCTAACCCATTCTGAGCCAGGACTAACCCTGACCCTAACCCATTCTGAGCCAGGACTAACCCTGACCCTAACCCATTCTGAGCCAGGACTAACCTGACCCTAACCCATTCTGAGCCAGGACTAACCCTGACCCTAACCCATTCTGAGCCAGGACTAACCCTAACCCATTCTGAGCCAGGACTAACCCTGACCCTAACCCATTCTGAGCCAGGACCAACCCTGACCCTAACCCATTCTGAGCCAGGACCAACCCTGACCCTAACCCATTCTGAGCCAGGACTAACCCTGACCCTAACCCATTCTGAGCCAGGACTAACCCTGAAACCCATTCTGAGCCAGGACTAACCTGACCCTAACCCATTCTGAGCCAGGACTAACCCTGACCCTAACCCATTCTGAGCCAGGACTAACCCTGACCCTGACCCTAACCCATTCTGAGCCAGGACTAACCCTGACCCTAACCCATTCTGAGCCAGGACTAACCCTGACCCTAACCCATTCTGAGCCAGGACTAACCTAACCCATTCTGAGCCAGGACTAACCCTAACCCATTCTGAGCCAGGTCTAACCCTGACCCTAACCCATTCTGAGCCAGGACTAACCCTAACCCATTCTGAGCCAGGACTAACCCTAACCCATTCTGAGCCAGGACTAACCCTGACCCTAACCCATTCTGAGCCAGGACTAACCCTGACCCTGACCCTAACCCATTCTGAGCCAGGACTAACCCTGACCCTAACCCATTCTGAGCCAGGACTAACCCTGACCCTAACCCATTCTGAGCCAGGACTAACCCTAACCCATTCTGAGCCAGGACTAACCCTAACCCATTCTGAGCCAGGTCTAACCCTGACCCTAACCCATTCTGAGCCAGGACTAACCCTGACCCTAACCCATTCTGAGCCAGGACTAACTCTGACCCTAACCCATTCTGAGCCAGGACTAACCCTGACCCTAACCCATTCTGAGCCAGGACTAACCCTGACCCTGAACCTAACCCATTCTGAGCCAGGACTAACCCTGACCCTGACCCATTCTGAGCCAGGACTAACCCTGACCCTAACCTATTCTGAGCCAGGACTAACCCTGACCCTGACCCTAACCTATTCTGAGCCAGGACTAACCCTGACCCATTCTGAGCCAGGACTAACCCTGACCCTAACCCATTCTGAGCCAGGACTAACCCTGACCCTAACCCTGACTCTAACCCTGACTCTAACCCTGACCCTAACCCTGACCCTAACCCTAACCCTAACCCTGACCCGGACCCGGACCCGGACCTTGACCCTGACCCTGAAGCACACGCGGGTTCATGCAGAACTCCCATAACACTCGCGGCTGATAGTGTTTGAGGCAGTGCTGTTCCTGACAGCATCACTGCTGGGGTTTATTATGAATGGTTTTGAAACAGGAGCGCCACTCACCGGGTGTGTGGAGAGCAGGAAGATCGGACCGTGTGGCGGCACCGCGCTCAGCTCACAGCTCAGACCCAGAGACGTCAAGATCTCCGTCAGAACCTCGAAGCGCCGAGCGTTGCTCATCTTCAGCTCGGAGAAACCGGAGGAGCCGTGATCATGGGCATCCGGAGCCGTTTCCAAACGCACCTGAACACACACACACACACACACACACACACACAGTCATCAACAGGGGATCGACTACACACACTCACACACAGTCATCAACAGGGGATCGACTACACACACACACACACAGTCATCAACAGGGGATCGACTACACACACACACAGTCATCAACAGGGGATCGACTACACACACACACACACAGTCATCAACAGGGGATCGACTACACACACACACACACACAGTCATCAACAGGGGATCGACTACACACACTCTCACACAGTCATCAACAGGGGATCGACTACACACACACACACACAGTCATCAACAGGATCGACTACACACACACACACAGTCATCAACAGGGGATCGACACACACACACACACACAGTCATCAACAGGATCACACACACACACACACAGTCATCAACAGGGGATCGACTACACACACACACACACAGTCATCAACAGGGGATCGACTACACACACACACACACACACAGTCATCAACAGGGGATCGACTACACACACTCACACACAGTCATCAACAGGATCGACTACACACACACACACAGTCATCAACAGGATCGACTACACACACACACACACAGTCATCAACAGGATCGACTACACACACACACACACAGTCATCAACAGGATCGACTACACACACACACACAGTCATCAACAGGATCGACTACACACACACACACACACAGTCATCAACAGGATCGACTACACACACACACACACACAGTCATCAACAGGATCGACCACACACACACACACAGTCATCAACAGGATCGACTACACACACACACAGTCATCAACAGGATCGACTACACACACTCACACACAGTCATCAACAGGATCGACTACACACACACACACAGTCATCAACAGGATCGACTACACACACACACACAGTCATCAACAGGATCGACTACACACTCACACACAGTCATCAACAGGGGATCGACTACATACACACACACAGTCATCAACAGGATCGACTACACACACACACACAGTCATCAACAGGATCGACTACACACACACACAGTCATCAACAGGGGATCGACTACACACACACACACACAGTCATCAACAGGATCGACTACACACACTCACACACAGTCATCAACAGGATCGACTACACACACTCACACAACAGGATCGACTACACACACTCACACACAGTCATCAACAGGATCGACTACACACACTCACACACAGTCATCAACAGGGGATCGACTACACTCACACACAGTCATCAACAGGATCGACTACACACACTCACACACAGTCATCAACAGGATCGACTACACACACTCACACACAGTCATCAACAGGATCGACTACACACTCACACACAGTCATCAACAGGGGATCGACTACACACACACACACACAGTCATCAACAGGGGATCGACTACACACACACACACACACAGTCATCAACAGGGGATCGACTACACACACACACACACAGTCATCAACAGGGGATCGACTACACACACTCACACACAGTCATCAACAGGGGATCGACTACACACACTCACACACAGTCATCAACAGGGGATCGACTACACACACACACACAGTCATCACAGGATCGACTACACACACACACACACAGTCATCAACAGGGGATCGACTACACACACTCACACACAGTCATCAACAGGGGATCGACTACACACACACACACAGTCATCAACAGGATCGACTACACACACTCACACACAGTCATCAACAGGATCGACTACACACACACACACAGTCATCAACAGGATCGACTACACACACTCACACACAGTCATCAACAGGATCGACTACACACACTCACACACAGTCATCAACAGGATCGACTACACACACTCACACACAGTCATCAACAGGATCGACTACACACACACACACACAGTCATCAACAGGATCGACTACACACACTCACACACAGTCATCAACAGGGGATCGACTACACACACTCACACACAGTCATCAACAGGGGATCGACTACACACACTCACACACAGTCATCAACAGGGGATCGACTACACACACTCACACACAGTCATCAACAGGGGATCGACACACACACACACACAGTCATCAACAGGATCGACTACACACACTCACACACAGTCATCAACAGGATCGACTACACACACTCACACACAGTCATCAACAGGATCGACTACACACACTCACACACAGTCATCAACAGGATCGACTACACACACTCACACAGTCATCAACAGGATCGACTACACACACACACACACACAGTCATCAACAGGATCGACTACACACACTCACACACAGTCATCAACAGGATCGACTACACACACACACACACACACACACACACAGTCATCAACAGGATCGACTACACACACACACACACAGTCATCAACAGGGGATCGACTACACACACACACACACACACACACACACACACACACACACACACACACACAGTCATCAACAGGGGATCGACTACACACACTCACACACAGTCATCAACAGGGGATCGACTACACACACTCACACACACACAGTCATCAACAGGGGATCGACTACACACACTCACACACAGTCATCAACAGGGGATCGACTACACACACACACACACACACAGTCATCAACAGGATCGACACACACACACACACACACACACACACACAGTCATCAACAGGGGATCGACTACACACACACACACACACACACACACACAGTCATCAACAGGGGATCGACTACACACACACACACACAGTCATCAACAGGGGATCGACTACACACACACACACACACACACACACACACACACAGTCATCAACAGGGGATCGACTACACACACAGTCATCAACAGGGGATCGACTACACACACTCACACACAGTCATCAACAGGGGATCGACTACACACACTCACACACAGTCATCAACAGGGGATCGACTACACACACACACACAGTCATCAACAGGGGATCGACTACACACACATTCATCAACAGGGGATCGACTACACACACACACACACAGTCATCAACAGGGGATCGACTACACACACACGCACACACACACACAGTCATCAACAGGGGATTGACCACACACACACAGTCATCAACAGGGGATCGACTACACACACACACACACACACACACACACACACACACACACACACAGTCATCAACAGGGGATCGACCACACACACACACACACACAGTCATCAACAGGGGATCGACTACACACACACACACACACAATGCGTTTGCCAAAATATTAAAAGTACATGTTTAACTCCGTTTTATGTCTTCATTTGATTACCACCATTTTTGATAATACATTTTTATAAATCAAACAATCTACCGTATATACCCGGATATAAGACGACCCCCCCCATTTTCCAGACTTATTTTTGTGGGAACAATCTGGTTTTGAACAGAAAATAATTTTATTTGAAAATTCTACTGAAATAAACATTTGAACACCATTCATCACTTGGTTAAAGGTCACAGAATAAAGTGCACTCCGTCGATGAGTTCAGAAATGAATAACCCTTTTCACAAAAATACAATAATTATGTATGTGTGTAATTGTGATTCTGTGAAGACTTTTAATCAAACTCATGTGCCAGTGAAGTCTTGAAACAGCCAGAGCAGACGGGCCTTTACGGTTTCACTCATCACAGCGAGTGTGTTTACCTGCTCGCTCCTAATAATCCGGCAGTGAACATGCTCATGGAAACGCGTGACCCGGTTTATTTTATCGGAGTACGGTCATAAACCGGTCGGGACAGGGAGTTTATCGCCTCTGATCCCGATTTCGCGTGGCATAAACGCATTGAGAGGTTCAGTGTAAACGCTGCATCTGAAACCGCATGAGGGGTAATATGAGCCGTAAATCTCCCGCTGACACGGCACGCTTTCCATCACCACTGACGAAACATCTGGGATACTCCGAGTCAGATACGGACATTATTATTGTTGCCGTGACTGTAAGGAAATGTCCCGGTTTATTAATAGAGTCATGTAAGCGCGGTGCCCATCGTGCTGGCTCTACTGTTCCCTCTGCGCTCTCCCTTTCCCCCGGGATTCGGTCTATATCGCCAATATAAGACGAACCCTACATTTTTCAGCCTAGTTTTAGGACACAAACCTCGTCTTATATTCGGGTATATACGGTAATATTTTATATGGCCCTATTATTGTAAAAAGAAAAATGTAATAAATTACTGGTAAAGAAGTGTTATGTAAAACGAGGTGAATCCGCAGCACCTGACAGAGAACGGCCTCCCCGCTGTCGGCTCCGTGGGTCACGCGCACGATGGCCATCTCCCGCTCCCGCTCCCGCTCCTCCTCCCGCTCCTCCTCCTCCCGCTCCTCCTCCTCCCGCTCCCGCTCCCGCTCCCCCTCCTCCCGCTCCTCCACCGCGCCTCCGCCCGGCCCGATCTCACCCCACCGCTCCACCTCGGCCGCGCCGGCTCCTCCCAGCCGCTCGTACACGCTCCCGCTGGACAGCACGCTCAGCTGCAGCTCCGCGCCTCCCGCCGCTGTGAAGCTCAGTCTGCAGATCCGGTCCTTCAGCTGCTCCCGGGGCCGGAGGGCGAGTCCGGCGGGACACAGCGGGGAGCACAGGCCCAACACCTTCCCGCCCTGGCTCAGGTAGGACAGGAAGCGCAGCTGCATCTGCGGCGTGAGCGCCTGGGCGGGGCCGAGCACCAGCAGCCGTGTGTTCTCCGCCCAGGGCTCGCTCAGCACCGCCTGTGGCCGCAGCGGGTACAGGGCGTAGCGCTCCGGCTCCAGGCACTCGGCCAGGAGCGCCCGGATCCTCCCGTACTGCAGCTCGCATCCGCCCGTGAACACCAGCACGTTGGGAGGCTTCCCGCTCAGCCTCGCGCTCTCCTCGGCGGAGTCGTCTGGGAGCTCCGGGATGTTCTCCGCGGAGGCGAACTTGACGGACAGGATGGTGCTGTTCTCCAGCTCCAGACACTCGTGGCAGCTGGACAGGTGCAGGTGTCCGGCCATGTGTTCCGACGGGAGCTCCGGCTTCTCCAACAGCTCCTGGAGCACAGATTCTCTGAGAGACACGGCTGGGAGAGAGGAAGAAACAACGTCAGCGCCGCTTACTGTGATGAAACTCACACGCTCGCATACACACACACACACACACACACACACACACACACACACACACACACACACACACTCTCTCTCTCACACACACGCACGCTGCGCGCCACACCGCTCGCACACACACACACTCTCTCTCTCTCTCTCACACGCCGCACACGCTGCGCTCGCACACGCCGCTGCGCACGCACCACACACGCCACACGCCACACGCCGCACGCCACACACGCCGCACCTCGCACGCCGCCGCACACGCCGCACGCGCCGCGACACGCCGCACGCTCGCACACGCCGCACGCCGCGACACGCCGCTTCGCCGACACGCCGACGCTTTCGCACACGCCGCCTTCGCATACCGCACGCCACACACGCCACACGCCGCACACGCCGCACGCCGCACACGCCGCACACGCCGCACACGCCGCACACGCCGACACGCCACACGCTCACGCTCACACACGCCACACGCCACACACACGCCGCACACGCCGCACACGCCACATACTCGCACACGCCGCACACGCCTCACACGTCGCATTTCGCCGCGACACGCCGCACACACGCTCACACGCCACACACGCCACATACTCGCACACGCCACACACGCCACACACGCCACATACTCTCGCACGCGCTCGCACACGCTCACACACGCTCACATACTCTCGCACACGCTCACACACGCTCACATACTCACGCACACGCTCGCGCACGCTCGCGCACACACACACACACACACACACACACACACTCTCACTCTCTCTCTCTCTCTCTCACACACGCTCGCACACTCTCGCACACTCTCGCACACACACAAACACTCTCACTCTCTCTCTCTCTCTCTCTCACACACGCTCGCACACTCTCGCACACACACACACACACTCTCACTCTCACTCTCTCTCTCTCTCTCTCACTCTCTCTCGCTCTCTCTCTCTCGCACACGCTCGCACACGCTCACACACGCTCACATACTCTCGCACACGCTCGCACGCGCTCGCACATGCTCGCACACACACACTCTCACTCTCTCTCTCTCTCTCACGCTCGCACACTCTCGCACACTCTCGCACACACACACACACTCTCACTCTCTCTCTCTCGCACACGCCGCACGCTGCCGCTGCGACACGCCGCACACGCCAAGACACGCCACACACGCCGCATCCACACTCTCTCTCTCTCGCCGCACCTCTACTCGCACACTTCGCACGCCGCACACACGCCGCACACACGCCACACGCCGCACACACGCCGCACACACGCCGCACACGCCGCACGCACACACGCCGCACACGCCGCACACACGCCGCACACGCCGCACACACGCTCGCACACACGCTCGCACACACGCTCGCACACACGCTCACACACACGCTCGCACACACGCTCGCACACACACACACACACTCTCACTCTCTCTCACACACGCTCGCACACTCTCGCACACGCTCGCACTCTCTCAAACACGCACACGCTCACACACGCGCTGAGTCTATACACCTGCGTGATGATGCCGCTTGCTGTGATGAAACTCACTCACTCTCTCTCACTCACTCACACACACACACACTCTCTCGAACACACACACACACACACACACACACACACACACACACACACACACACACTCTCTAACACACACACACACCGACTGTGAGTCGGTACAGCTGTGTGATGATGCCGCTTGCTGTGATGAAACTCACTCTCTCTCACACACACACACACACACACTCTCAAACACACACACACACACACACACTCTCAAACACACACACACACACACACACACACACTCTCAAACACACACACACACACACACACACTCTCTCAAACACACACACACACACACTGTGAGTCTGTACAGCTGTGTGATGATGCCGCTTGCTGTGATGAAACTCACACACTATCTTTTCAGGTATGAGCCCATTTTCCATACGCAGACGATCTTCCATAAAAGCCACTCCGAGCCGGCTGAAGTTCTCCAGACTGGCCTCAGCCACGGCCCGGTACGGCTGCCCCGGACTGTACGCCAATGGGAGACAGTAATCGGACCAGTTCAGCACCTGAACACACACAAACACACACACACACGTGTCAGTGCAGTCAGACTGAGATTACTGAATATGAGGTGTCTTTTAAAGCCCAGTGGTGGTGAGAAACACAGACGCCAGGCTCAGCTCACTGGTCACATGAACAAACACAATCACGTGGAGGTGTGTGAGGAGTGAGGAGAGTGTGTGGAGGAGTGAGTGAAATGTGTGTGTGTGTGGAGTGAGAGAGAGTGTGTGTGTGAGTGAGAGTAGTGAGTGTGAGGAGTGTGTGTATATGTGTGATAATATAATAGTGTATGTGTGAGTGTGGTGAGTGTGAGGAGTAATGTAAGTGTGTGTGTGTGTGATGTGTGTGTGATAAGTGGAGTAGGAGTGAGTAAGTGGATAGTGTGTGTGTGTGTGAGTGTAGTGAGTAGTGTGTGAGTGAGTGTAGTGGAGTGAGTGAGAGAAGTAGTGAGTGAGTGAGGAGTGAGTGAGTGTAGTGAGTGAGTGAGTGAGTGAGTGAGTAGTGAGTGAGGAGTGAGGAGTGAGTGTAGTGAGTGAGTGAGTGAGTGAGTGAGTGTGAGTGAGGAGTGTGTGAGTAGTGAGTGAGTGAGGAGGAGTGAGTGAGTGAGTGTGTGAGTGAGT
>CM040922.1:24438141-24443141 GCA_023029165.1 Gobiocypris rarus
CTGCATAAATGTACAAATCCGATTCCAAAAAAGTCGGGACACTGTTTAAATTGTGAATAAAAACAGAATGCAATGATGTGGAAGTTTCATATTTCAGTATTTTATTCAGAATACAACATAGATGACATATCAAATGTTTAAACTATAAGAAATAAGAAAATGTATAATTTTTAGGGAAAAATAAGTTGATTTTAACATCAACACTCAAAAAACTTGGGACAAGGCCATGTTTCCCAGTGTTTGGCATCCCTCGTCTTTAAACGTCTGGGGACTGAGGAGAAGCTGCTCCAGTTTAGGAACAGGAATGTTGTCCCGTTCTTCTCTAATCCAGGCTTCCCGTTGCTCTTCTTCATGATGGCCAGATGTTGGAAGATCTGGACTGGAGGCTGGCCGGTTCCGTGCCCGGATCCTTCTTCTACACAGCCATGATGGTGTGGTCTGAGATCATCCTGTTGAAAAATGCAAGGTCTTCCCTGGATGGGAGCAGATGTTGTTCTAGAGCTTGGATATTCCTTTCAGCACTGATGGTCCTATCCAGATGTGTAAGCTGCCCATGCCACACACACTCATGCCACGCCACACCATCAGAGATGCAGGCTTCTGAACTCTTTAGTCCGGATGACATGGTGTCACAGTTTTCCAAAAAGAACTTCACATGTTGATTGGTCTGACCACAGAACAGTTTTCCACTTTGTCCCGGAGAAACGCCTGCGCTTCGGGATCATGTTCAGATATGGCTTCTCTATTGACCTGTAGAGTGTTATCGGCAGCGGTGAATGGCACGGGTGAGTGTGTGTTCTGGAAGTATTCCCGAGCCCATGCTGTGATTACAGTAGCATTCCTGTATGTGATGCAGTGCCGTCTAAGGTCCCGGTGATCCAGTATGGTTTTCCGGCCATGAGATTGTTCCTAGATCTGCCCATCTTGACTTCTGAGAGGCTCTTTTTATACCCAATCCTGTTGCCGATTGACCTGATAAGTTGCAAACTGGTCCTCCAGCTTTTCCTTATATGTATGTTTAACTTTTCCGGTCATGAAATCCCAAATGAGCCAATATTTGGCATGACATTTCAAAATGTCTCACTTTCGACATTTGATATGTTATCTATATTCTATTGTGAATAAAATACAAGTTTATGAGATTTGTAAATTATTGCATTCATTTTTTATTCACAATTTGTAGGGTCCCAACTTTTTTGGAATCGGGTTTGTACATGAGCGCATTTGTTTGCATACTGGTGTCCAAGATTATACTAGTTCAGCATCCCAACCTTCAGTGACCACGGGTTTATAGAGCAGAGGATCATTCAGGACCGTCTCACACTCTCCCACGAGCTCCCGAAGATCTGTCCGCTACACTTCCATACTTCTATAAAAGAACAGGAAAGAGATAAAACCCTTTGATTGGCTGTGGCGGACCAGCCTTTAATGATAGGGGGTCCCAATGGTTCCCAATCCTGCTGCTGTCCCATATCAAACACACCGGATAAACGCTAGAACACCTGACGTGTGTGTGTGTGTGTGTGTGTCAGATCAGAGACAGACCCAGGATCAGGAACCAGGTGAGGAGCAAACACACTCCATGCGTGTGATCGTGACACACACACACCTCCAGATCCAGAGGAACAGTGTGTGTGTGTATTTCCACAGGTCGCACGGACAGAGCCCATTCAGACAGAACTCGAGAGGAAGAAATGAGAGAAGACGGGAACAAGTTAAGCAACTTTGTTTTTTTATAATCATACATAAGACCGCTTGAATATAGTACAAAGGGTTTGTCCATTACTGCCCCTCAGTGACACGTTTAATTTACACAGAAAGTCCTGATCTTACAACCTGTGGATAAAGATCCCAAATATCCGTCTGTCGTTCTGTTTACATCATCATCATCATCATCATCACCATCACCACATGTCCTGGAACCAAACGAGGAGTGAGAATGCGAACCGGACGGGAATCCGAGGGGAAAGTCGGACCAGGGAGAGAGATTTCAAATCATAAAGTGTGACCTGAAACGCTGTTGATGTTGCACACGCACGCACACACATGCACGCACACACACACACATGCACTCACACACACATGCACGCACACACACACACACACACACACACACGCACGCACACACACACACATGCACTCACACACACAAGCACTCACACACGCACGCACACACACACTCACACAGGCACACACACACACAAACACGCACACACACGCACGCACGCACACACATACACTCACACACGCACACACACACGCACAGGCACACACAGGCACACACACACACAGGCACACACACACACACACGCGCACGCACGCACTCACACAGCACACACACACACTCACAAACTCACTCACACATGCACGCACTTGCACACACACACGCGCACACACACGCACTCACACACACGCACTCACACACGCACTCACACACTCACTCACTCACACACACACGCACGCACACTCACACACACACACACACACACACACACACGCACACACACACGCACTCACACACGCACTCACACACGCACTCACACACGCACTCACACACTCACACACACACACACGCACTCACACACGCACTCACACACGCACTCACACACGCACTCACACACTCACGCACTCACACGCACACGCACTCACGCACGCACTCACACACGCACTCACTCACGCACTCACACACTCGCACTCACACTCACATACGCACTCACACACGCACTCACACACGCACTCACACTCGCACTCACACACGCACACACTCACACACGCACACACGCACCCCTCACACGCACTCACACACGCACTCACACGCACACACACACGCACTCACACACACGCACTCACACACACATACGCACACACAGCCCGACCTCTGCTTTCAAATGGACCCATTTATTGAAGCGTGTGCATTAGAACACAACTAAACGGAAAGTTAGTTCCTGTATACTAGGCCACGCTGGAGTATACGCCATGTGAAGCGCCGCCCGCTGCCTCATCCACACACACGATACCCTGTCTAGAATATTAAAGTATGAAGATCTACTCTCCGTCCCGTCTCAACCCTAGAGTTTTGCATTTGTACTAGCGTCGTCATCATTGTCAACTACTTTGGCCTGGAAGCACTGATACCCATTGACTACCATAGAGAACTTCCACTGCATGTTACCAAGTTGACTTAAATGTACTCAAAATACCATTAGGAAAAAAGTAGTGAGTTCTAAACTTCCTTTATTAAAAAAATATAAATATGTACATAAATTCTATTTCAGCTATTAAAATGGGGTCACAAAGTAAACACCTGAAGCCTGTTTCTCGGACTCCCTCCGTATGCCGTGACCGCAGGAACCCTAAAGAACCGTGCATCCGCTCGCACCCGCCCCGCCTCCATCCCGCTCTCCGCCGGGAGAAGGTCTCCGACTGTCCAGCTGCTCTGGGACCAGCCGAGCAGCTCGCCGCGTCCACCGCCCCGTGAGAGCCAAACCAACAGAAAACACGGGAAACGTCTGCTAAGAGGAAATGAAGAGAAAGAAAAACAGAGCGACAGAATTTCCTAAGCGATGGCGTCCAGGATTGGGCTCTCTGCAGTACATCATCACTTCCAGTTCTGACATGACAAGACACACACCTTCGCTTCAAAGTGCAGAACTGCTACATTATTGGTTACAGACATCTATGTTCTATAAAAAAACGCCTTTGGTACAATAAATTATCAAAAGGGAGAAACAAAAGTGGTGTAAAATTCACAGCATAATCGTGAAGCCAACTCAAAGAAGCAGGAGGGCGAAAGAAAACACACATGCTGCGCAAACCAGAGCCGATGGGATACAGCGGGGGGGCGCCGGCGGTGGATCTCTGGGAAAGAAAGGCCTCAAATCACCGTTCGGTTCTCGTGTGTGTGTGTGTGTGTGTGTGTCGTGAATGAAGGGTGTTCGCACGCCGCCAAAAATACATGAAAGCTTTTGTCACTTGAAGAAGAAACGTCCGGCTCGCTGGCCTTCCTTCAGTCCGTGACGATAAGGCCATATTAAAGAAGCACTGCCCGCGCGGCCACCGCTCATTGCACTCTGGGAAAGCTCTGCTCGAAGCACACGATTGCACGACATGAAGAAGAGAAGATGCGAACGCAAGGGGGCAGACGTGTGAACGAGCATCCGAAGCCATCTGAGAACCGGAGAGCGGAGAGAGCCGGAGCAAACGCCTGGCTCCGGCCCGGCTCCCGCAGCGCTAACCTCCGCGCGCTAACCTCAGGCTAGTCAGGAGCTGGCCACGGAGCTCTGCTGCACACACACGCCCGCCATGGGCGACTCCTCGCGCTCCAGGCCCGGTCGCAGGCCCATGTGAGTCTCGGCGATGTAGTGGCCCGGCCCAGAGTTCGAGGGGTGACCGGGCACGCCCGTCTCCTGCCGCGGGTTGGAGAAGGCACCCAGGCCCAAAGTCATGCTGCCGCTGTGGCCGAAGCCCAGCCCGTGCGGCAGCGGGCGGCTCTGGTAGGCGTAGTGATGGTTCCCCGTGGAGGACGAGGATGTGGATGAGGACGAGGCGGAGGAAGACAGCGAGGTCATGGACAGGTGGCCGTGCGTCACCTCCATTGAGTCCTGCGTGGAGGCGCTGTGGGAGGGCGAGTAGAGGCGGGGCCGGGGCCGGGCCGGGCCCTGGCCGTGCTGCGGCGGGTGGTGGTGGTGGTGGTGGTGATGGTGGGACGCGTGGGGGTGCAGAGCCTTGGGCTGGTGGGGCGGCACGTGGAAGGTGGTCTCTTGGACCGGGTGGGTCTCTCCCGCCGCCTGCTGAAGCCCGTCTCCTCCCACCCAACCCAGCGCCGGAGCGAAGGCCTGTCTCGCCTGAGGAAGAGCACACAGAGGATGAGGAGGAGGAAGGCACGCTCAGCCGGGTCTAACACATCACAGGAACTATCATCACTTTATCACTGATAAACATGATGTGAAACTGCGCCGCTAATGCTATCTGACGAGCAGCGGATCCTGTCCTGGCTCTGC
>CM040922.1:24448141-24458141 GCA_023029165.1 Gobiocypris rarus
ATCAATCACACGTACAGGCCCTAACCCATGGCCAACTTCCTTCTATCATAAAACACATGGGAACACTTTAAAATCCATTTAGTTAGCATCAGTTAGCATGAACCAACGAGTGACCGATACTTCTACAGGATTATTTCTCGACATTAACTTAATATTACCACAAAATGACAAACGCACATGTGAAGCTGGGACTAAGTTACACGCTGTGGAAGCGCTCTTCCCACAATGCACTGAAACACAACAGCGCTATATCGCAATAGTTTCTGATTATAACGACAGTCCCAGTGGTTATTAATGTTGTGCGCTAAAGCTAAAGATGATCACCAGTACAATAAAGCGCTTTACTGCATCGTTAATTAACTCAAACTAACATCCTATATGAGATTACTCAGATATACACAAAATAAACATATCACAATTTTCAATGGCACAAAATACTGTGAATGCATAAGCGAACTGTAACTCCATGGACGCGCTAAGACACATGCTCCTGACACACAGGCCGCTAACACACACACACTGCTAACACACGGGCTGGTAACTGCAAACACACGGGCTGTAACTGCTAACACACGGGCTGCTAACTGCAAACACACGGGCTGGTAACTGCAAACACACGGGCCGCTAACACACACACTGCTAACACACGGGCTGCTAACTGCAAACACACGGGCCGCTAACACACACACTGATAACACACGGGCTGCTAACTGCTAACACACGGGTGCTAACTGCTAACACACGGGCTGCTAACTGCAAACACACGGGCTGCTAACACACACACTGCTAACACACGGGCTGCTAACTGCTAACACACGGGCTGGTAACTGCAAACACATGGACCGCTAACACACACACTGATAACACACAGGCTGTTAACTGCTAACACACGGGCTGCTAACACACGGGCTGTAACTGCAAACACACGGGCCGCTAACACACACTGATAACACACGGGCTGCTAACAGCATACACATGGACCGTTAACACACACACTGATAACACACGGGCTGCTAACAAACACACGGGCTGGTAACTGCAAACACATGGACCGCTAACACACACACTGATAACACACAGGCTGTTAACTGCTAACACACGGGCTGCTAACAGCATACACATGGACCGTTAACACACACACTGATAACACACGGGCCGCTAACACACACACGGGCTGTAACTGCAAACACACGGACCGCTAACACACACTGATAACACACGGGCTGCTAACTGCTAACACACGGGCCGCTAACACACACACGGGCTGTAACTGCAAACACACGGGCCGCTAACACACACACTGATAACACACAGGGTGCTAACTGCTAACACACGGGCTGTAACTGCAAACACACGGGCCGCTAACACACACACTGCTAACACACAGGCTGCTAACTGCTAACACACGGGCCACTAACACACACTGATAACACACAGGGTGCTAACTGCTAACACACGGGCCACTAACTGCTTAACACACGGGCCGCTAACTGCAAACACACGGGCCGCTAACACACACACTGATAACACACAGGGTGCTAACTGCTAACACACGGGCTGTAACTGCTAACACACGGGCTGTAACTGCAAACACACGGGCCGTTAACACACACTAATAACACACAGGCTGCTAACTGCTAACACACGGGCCGCTAACTGCAAACACACTGGCCGCTAACACACACACTGATAACACACAGGCTGCTAACTGCTAACACACGGGCTGCTAACTGCAAACACACGGGCCGCTAACACACACACTGATAACACACAGGCTGCTAACTGCTAACACACGGGCTGTAACTGCAAACACACGGGCCGCTAACACACACACTGATAACACACAGGCTGCTAACTGCTAACACACGGGCCGCTAACTGCAAACACGGGCCGCTAACACACACACTGATAACACACAGGGTGCTAACTGCTAACACACGGGCTGTAACTGCAAACACACGGGCCGCTAACACACACACTGATAACACACAGGGTGCTAACTGCTAACACACGGCCGCTAACTGCAAACACACGGGCCGCTAACACACACACTGATAACACACAGGCTGCTAACTGCTAACACACGGGCTGTAACTGCTAACACACGGGCCGCTAACTGCAAACACACGCCACTAACACACACACTGATAACACACAGGCTGCTAACTGCTAACACACGGGCCGCTAACTGCAAAGACACGGGCCGCTAACACACACTGATAACACACAGGGTGCTAACTGCTAACACACGGGCTGTAACTGCAAACACACGGGCCGCTAACACACACACTGATAACACACAGGCTGCTAACTGCTAACACACGGGCTGTAACTGCTAACACACGGGCCGCTTAACACACACACTGATAACACACAGGCTGCTAACTGCTAACACACGGGCCGCTAACTGCAAACACACGGGCCGCTAACACACACACTGATAACACACAGGCTGCTAACTGTTAACACACGGGCTGTAACTGCAAACACACGGGCCGCTAACACACACACTGATAACACACAGGCTGCTAACTGCTTAACACACGGGCTGCTAACTGCTAACACACGGCCGCTAACACACACACTGCTAACACACGGGCTGCTAACTGCTAACACACGGGCCGCTAACACACACTGATAACACAGGCTGCTAACTGCTAACACACGGGCTGCTAACTGCTAACACATGGCCCACTAACACACACACTGCAAACACACTGCTTACTGCTAACACACACACTGATAACACACGGGCTGCTAACTGCTAACACACGGCCCGCTAACACACGAGTTGCTAGCTGCTAACACATGGGTCACTAAAACACAGGCCGTTAACACACACACTGCTAACACGGAACACAAACACGTGGGCTGCAAACACACGGGCCGGGTAACACACACACTGCTAATACACGGGCTGCTAGCTGCTAACACACGGGCCGCTTACAAACGGGCCTCTAACACGCGGTTTGCTAGCTGTTAACACACGGGTCACTAAAACACGGGCCGTTACACACAGCTAACACGTGGGTCACTAACACGCCGTTTGCAAACACACGGGCCGCTAACATGCAGGCCACTAACACACACACTGCTAACACACGGCCGCTAACACACGGGCCGCTAACACACGGGCCGCTAACACACGGGCCGCTAACACACGGGCCGCTAACACACACACTGTTAACACACGGGCCACTAACACACGGGCCGCTGGCACACAGAACCAGCTCAGACTGAAGGTACAGCACACAGAACCAGCTCAGACTGAAGTTACAGCACACAGAACCAGCTCAGACTGAAGTTACAGCACACAGAACCAGCGCAGACTGAAGTTACAGCACACAGAACCAGCGCAGACTGAAGTTACAGCACACAGAACCAGCGCAGACTGAAGTTACAGCACACAGAACCAGCTCAGACTGAAGTTACAGCACACAGAACCAGCTCAGACTGAAGTTACAGCACACAGAACCAGCGGAGACTGAAGTTACAGCACACAGAACCAGCTCAGACTGAAGTTACAGCACACAGAACCAGCGCAGACTGAAGTTACAGCACGCAGAACCAGCGCAGACTGAAGTTACAGCACGCAGAACCAGCGGAGACTGAAGTTACAGCACACAGAACCAGCGCAGACTGAAGTTACAGCACACAGAACCAGCTCAGACTGAAGTTACAGCACACAGAACCAGCGCAGACTGAAGTTACAGCACACAGAACCAGCGCAGACTGAAGTTACAGCACACAGAACCAGCTCAGACTGAAGTTACAGCACACAGAACCAGCGCAGACTGAAGTTACAGCACACAGAGCAGCGCAGACTGAAGTTACAGCACACAGAACCAGCGCAGACTGAAGTTACAGCACACAGAACCAGCGCAGACTGAAGTTACAGCACACAGAACCAGCTCAGACTGAAGTTACAGCACACAGAACCAGCTCAGACTGAAGTTACAGCACACAGAACCAGCGCAGACTGAAGTTACAGCACACAGAACCAGCGCAGACTGAAGTTACAGCACACAGAACCAGCGCAGACTGAAGTTACAGCACACAGAACCAGCTCAGACTGAAGTTACAGCACACAGAACCAGCTCAGACTGAAGTTACAGCACACAGAACCAGCTCAGACTGAAGTTACAGCACACAGAACCAGCTCAGACTGAAGTTACAGCACACAGAACCAGCGCAGACTGAAGTTACAGCACGCAGAACCAGCGGAGACTGAAGTTACAGCACACAGAACCAGCGCAGACTGAAGTTACAGCACACAGAACCAGCTCAGACTGAAGTTACAGCACGCAGAACCAGCGCAGACTGAAGTTACAGCACACAGAACCAGCTCAGACTGAAGTTACAGCACACAGAACCAGCTCAGACTGAAGTTACAGCACACAGAACCAGCGCAGACTGAAGTTACAGCACACAGAGCAGCGCAGACTGAAGTTACAGCACACAGAACCAGCGCAGACTGAAGTTACAGCACACAGAACCAGCGCAGACTGAAGTTACAGCACACAGAACCAGCTCAGACTGAAGTTACAGCACACAGAACCAGCTCAGACTGAAGTTACAGCACACAGAACCAGCGCAGACTGAAGTTACAGCACACAGAACCAGCGCAGACTGAAGTTACAGCACACAGAACCAGCGCAGACTGAAGTTACAGCACACAGAACCAGCGCAGACTGAAGTTACAGCACACAGAACCAGCGCAGACTGAAGTTACAGCACACAGAACCAGCGCAGACTGAAGTTACAGCACACAGAACCAGCGCAGACTGAAGTTACAGCACACAGAACCAGCGCAGACTGAAGTTACAGCACACAGAACCAGCGCAGACTGAAGTTACAGCACACAGAACCAGCGCAGACTGAAGTTACAGCACACAGAACCAGCGCAGACTGAAGTTACAGCACACAGAACCAGCGCAGACTGAAGTTACAGCACACAGAACCAGCGCAGACTGAAGTTACAGCTCACAGAACCAGCTCAGACTGAAGTTACAGCACGCAGAACCAGCGCAGACTGAAGTTACAGCACACAGAACCAGCTCAGACTGAAGTTACATCACGCAGAACCAGCTCAGACTGAAGTTACAGCACACAGAACCAGCGCAGACTGAAGTTACAGCACACAGAACCAGCTCAGACTGAAGTTACAGCACACAGAACCAGCGGAGACTGAAGTTACAGCACACAGAACCAGCGCAGACTGAAGTTACAGCACACAGAACCAGCTCAGACTGAAGTTACAGCACACAGAACCAGCGCAGACTGAAGTTACAGCACACAGAACCAGCTCAGACTGAAGTTACAGCAGAAACCAGCTCAGACTGAAGTTACAGCACACAGAACCAGCTCAGACTGAAGTTACAGCACACAGAACCAGCTCAGACTGAAGTTACAGCACACAGAACCAGCTCAGACTGAAGTTACAGCACACAGAACCAGCGCAGACTGAAGTTACAGCACACAGAACCAGCTCAGACTGAAGTTACAGCACACAGAACCAGCGCAGACTGAAGTTACAGCACACAGAACCAGCTCAGACTGAAGTTACAGCACGCAGAACCAGCGGAGACTGAAGTTACAGCACGCAGAACCAGCTCAGACTGAAGTTACAGCACACAGAACCAGCTCAGACTGAAGTTACAGCACACAGAACCAGCGCAGACTGAAGTTACAGCACACAGAACCAGCGCAGACTGAAGTTACAGCACACAGAACCAGCTCAGACTGAAGTTACAGCTCACAGAACCAGCGCAGACTGAAGATACAGCAGAACCAGCGCAGACTGAAGTTACAGCACACAGAACCAGCTCAGACTGAAGTTACAGCACACAGAACCAGCTCAGACTGAAGTTACAGCTCACAGAACCAGCGCAGACTGAAGATACAGCACGCAGAACCAGCGGAGACTGAAGTTACAGCACGCAGAACCAGCGGAGACTGAAGTTACAGCACGCAGAACCAGCTCAGACTGAAGTTACAGCACACAGAACCAGCTCAGACTGAAGTTACAGCACACAGAACCAGCGCAGACTGAAGTTACAGCACACAGAACCAGCGCAGACTGAAGTTACAGCACGCAGAACCAGCTCAGACTGAAGTTACAGCACACAGAACCAGCGCAGACTGAAGTTACAGCACACAGAACCAGCTCAGACTGAAGTTACAGCACACAGAACCAGCTCAGACTGAAGTTACAGCACACAGAACCAGCGCAGACTGAAGTTACAGCACACAGAACCAGCGCAGACTGAAGTTACAGCGCAGAACCAGCTCAGACTGAAGTTACAGCACACAGAACCAGCGGAGACTGAAGTTACAGCACACAGAACCAGCGGAGACTGAAGTTACAGCACACAGAACCAGCGCAGACTGAAGTTACAGCACACAGAACCAGCGCAGACTGAAGTTACAGCACACAGAACCAGCGCAGACTGAAGTTACAGCACACAGAACCAGCTCAGACTGAAGTTACAGCACACAGAACCAGCTCAGACTGAAGTTACAGCACACAGAACCAGCGCAGACTGAAGTTACAGCACGCAGAACCAGCGCAGACTGAAGTTACAGCACACAGAACCAGCTCAGACTGAAGTTACAGCACGCAGAACCAGCTCAGACTGAAGTTACAGCACACAGAACCAGCGCAGACTGAAGTTACAGCACGCAGAACCAGCTCAGACTGAAGTTACAGCACGCAGAACCAGCGCAGACTGAAGTTACAGCACACAGAACCAGCGCAGACTGAAGTTACAGCACACAGAACCAGCGCAGACTGAAGTTACAGCTCACAGAACCAGCTCAGACTGAAGTTACAGCACACAGAACCACCGGAGACTGAAGTTACAGCACACAGAACCAGCGCAGACTGAAGTTACAGCACACAGAACCAGCGCAGACTGAAGTTACGGCTCACAGAACCAGCTCAGACTGAAGTTACAGCTCACAGAACCAGCTCAGACTGAAGTTACAGCACACAGAACCAGCGGAGACTGAAGTTACAGCACACAGAACCAGCGCAGACTGAAGTTACAGCTCACAGAACCAGCTCAGACTGAAGTTACAGCACACAGAACCAGCGGAGACTGAAGTTACAGCACACAGAACCAGCGCAGACTGAAGTTACAGCACACAGAACCAGCGCAGACTGAAGTTACAGCACACAGAACCAGCTCAGACTGAAGTTACAGCACACAGAACCAGCTCAGACTGAAGTTACAGCTCACAGAACCAGCGCAGACTGAAGATACAGCACGCAGAACCAGCGGAGACTGAAGTTACAGCACGCAGAACCAGCGGAGACTGAAGTTACAGCACGCAGAACCAGCTCAGACTGAAGTTACAGCACACAGAACCAGCTCAGACTGAAGTTACAGCACACAGAACCAGCTCAGACTGAAGTTACAGCACACAGAACCAGCTCAGACTGAAGTTACAGCACACAGAACCAGCGCAGACTGAAGTTACAGCACACAGAACCAGCGCAGACTGAAGTTACAGCACGCAGAACCAGCTCAGACTGAAGTTACAGCTCACAGAACCAGCGCAGACTGAAGTTACAGCACACAGAACCAGCGCAGACTGAAGTTACAGCACGCAGAACCAGCTCAGACTGAAGTTACAGCACACAGAACCAGCTCAGACTGAAGTTACAGCACACAGAACCAGCTCAGACTGAAGTTACAGCACACAGAACCAGCTCAGACTGAAGTTACAGCACACAGAACCAGCGCAGACTGAAGTTACAGCACACAGAACCAGCGCAGACTGAAGTTACAGCACACAGAACCAGCTCAGACTGAAGTTACAGCACACAGAACCAGCGGAGACTGAAGTTACAGCACACAGAACCAGCTCAGACTGAAGTTACAGCACACAGAGCAGCGCAGACTGAAGTTACAGCACACAGAACCAGCGCAGACTGAAGTTACAGCACACAGAACCAGCGCAGACTGAAGTTACAGCACACAGAACCAGCTCAGACTGAAGTTACAGCACACAGAACCAGCTCAGACTGAAGTTACAGCACACAGAACCAGCGCACAGAACCAGCGCAGACTGAAGTTACAGCACACAGAACCAGCTCAGACTGAAGTTACAGCACGCAGAACCAGCTCAGACTGAAGTTACAGCACACAGAACCAGCTCAGACTGAAGTTACAGCACGCAGAACCAGCTCAGACTGAAGTTACAGCACGCAGAACCAGCGCAGACTGAAGTTACAGCACACAGAACCAGCGCAGACTGAAGTTACAGCACACAGAACCAGCGCAGACTGAAGTTACAGCACACAGAACCAGCTCAGACTGAAGTTACAGCACACAGAACCAGCTCAGACTGAAGTTACAGCACACAGAACCAGCTCAGACTGAAGTTACAGCACACAGAACCAGCGCACAGAACCAGCGCAGACTGAAGTTACAGCACACAGAACCAGCTCAGACTGAAGTTACAGCACACAGAACCAGCGCAGACTGAAGTTACAGCACACAGAACCAGCTCAGACTGAAGTTACAGCACACAGAGCAGCGGCGTTATGTGCCATAGCTGTCCCGCGCTCGCGGATCAGGGGTATTAGCTCATCAATGACATCACAATGGGATCAGCCTCTGTCTCCACACGATCTGCTCCGACACCTCGGCCTGATGCTCGTATCAGCTGATAATCATCTTAATAAACTGTTATTAATGATCTGCAGTTATTGACCTGTGTGTATCCATCAGACACAGAAGAAACTGTGCAATTATTACAGTGAGAAACAGAAGCCAATGACCAACACAGCATTTCTGAGCCATGACCCGAAGCTAATCTTCAGAAACCCTTCCAGAACATTTACATGGATCTCTCAGAACTCCCTCAGGAATGACCAACACTCAGAAGAAAACCACACACTAATTCAATGGGAATAATAATGATTATGTCCGTGTTTCGTAAGCCACTTTACCGATGTAGTACTTCATCTCGGTGTCGTGTTTGTTCATGAGCTCCAGCAGTCGGACTTCGATCTGAGCCTGATTCAGAAAAGCCTTTTTATTCTTGATGATCTTGATGGCGACCCACTCCTGCTCCACACGATCGTACGCCTTCACCACCTGCCAGCAGAGGAGACAGGCATCAGAACCAGCACCAGACCCCCGGACCCGGCTCTGCAGACACACACTGACCTGACCGAACGAGCCTTTTCCTATTAGAGAATCGATCTCATATCGGTCCATCCACTTCTCGCCGTTTTTAACGATGTAGTCGAAGTTGTCATCGTCGTAGCCGTCGTTGTAGATCTTGCGCTCCTTCTTGTTGCTGGAGTCCTCGCCCTGGCCCTGCTGGTGCCGACGCTTCTTCTTTGCATAGTAAACCTGAAAGCAGAATGCATTGATTCAGCAGAACACACCCGGGTCATGTGGTGCATGCAGTGCATGGTTCGAGTGTCGCACCTCATTGATGTGTTTGTATGTTTTGATCAGTTCGATGGAGAGTTTTCTTAAGGGCGCAGTCGCTGGATCCCGAAAACACTGCGGCATCCGCCTCTGAAGCATCACCAGATCCGCAGTTCCCTGGAAACACAGAGCAGCGCGTGAGAGCGGGCCGGGCCGCGTGAGACCCCGCGCCCGCTAGCGACGCCTACCTGCGAGGAGCTGGCCTGCGCGGCCGAGGGTTGGTCAGCATCACTGAACGGCGGGTGAGAGTGTGGCGTCTGCACATCCATCTGCACACCGGCCGAATGGAAAGAAAACGAGGGGGCCAGCCGAACAGAGGAGGGTTTGCATGCTGAGGTCTCTCCTCCTGAAACACACACACACACACACACACACCTTCAGCAGAGACAGACAACAACCTCTTCTTGCTTTTACTTTGATATCACTGAAGAACGGCTTCATTGTGTCGAGGCACGCGCAGCGAACGCGCAGAGCCAAAGCCCGATCGGGTTACAGAACACCTGAAGCAGATGGCAGACCAGGCCCTGCTTCTGTCACAAGACCACAGTCAG
>CM040922.1:24463141-24478141 GCA_023029165.1 Gobiocypris rarus
AAAGCCCAATTTATACTTCTGCGTCGAGTGTATGCCGTAGCTGTACGGCTCTCCAAATATGTAACAACGCGTCAATTCTACGCGGACCGCAAGCGCTGTGATTGGTCTGCCAGAACCCCTGGAGTGTGTGTGTGTGTGTGTGTGTCCAGAAATGGGATGATAGTTTCATCTGCTATATAACACAATCATGTGTAGTGCAGAGATTCTTTATGTTAGTGAATAGATACATAGATCCACTGTGAATAGTTTATTTATTTTCTCATTAAAACCAAAGATGTTAATCAGTGATTGTATATTAGCCTGTCCACGAGCTAGCGATACTGAAAACAGCGCCGCGAGCTCTGCATGATTTCACAAACACCAGCGCCAGATCGCCTCTTATGTAACTAACCAACTAGAGATGTGTAATCTGTATTACATTCAACAACTCAAGCTGCAAGAGAAGCCGCTCTCTGAAGCCATGACGGCTGCTGGCACTGAGAACAAGCCGCTCTCTGAAGCCTTGATACTGGAGACACGGGTAGCTGCAGCTTGGAGTAATGGGCGTGGCAAGAGGTAGGGCGTGGCAAGAGGTAGGGGCGTGGCAAGAGGTAGGGGCGTGGTAAGAGGTTTCTCATTGGTCAAAGGAGCTTCCTCCTGGCAACTGCGTTGGCCAATCAGCAGTAACCATAGTTATACGTAATTTCCTTTAGCTAAAAAAAAAAATCGTTATTTCCTTTAGAAGGAAAAAAAGATGACGGGTAATATATGTGCGATATAATTTGTTGGTCTCTTTGCTTGACATTTTTCCCCTTTGGTAATTATTTAATTGTTGTTGACAGACACATGTTACAGTGAGAAGAATCTATATATATATATGCCTTTATACAACAAAACATTTGCTGTACTATTATAAAAATAACATTAGTTTTACTTTGTATGTACTTTAAATGAAAGTACAAAGTAGTATGACTTAAATAGTGTCAGGAGACATTTTTATCTTAAAATAAAATAATTAAAAAACAAATTATTTTAATTTTACTATTACAGACATTTCAAGTATAATGCAATAAAAAACGATTAATACAAAGCATTGTAAATACAGCTCAAAATGTATAAATCAGAGAATAACAAGTATAAAATGAACAATACTAATAAATACAAAAATAAAAGTTTATGAATCAAGGTAGAAAACTGTTTTGTGATCTCATGTTTGAAAGGGTTTCAAAGTATACTGTGAGATCAGTCTTATTAAAGGTAATATAGGAGGGTTTCTTTTATTTGTGTCATGCATATAAAACTTCGGCAACATTTAATTATATTTTGTTTTTCAGAAAAATATGGGTTTTGGAAACAGTAAAATGTCAAGAGGTTCTAAATTCTAATAGGAACTTCTATTTTAGGAATATCTATTTTAAAGTCAGTCCAAAATGAAATAGAAAAGGGCAATACAAAAATAAATGTTTAAAATCTTCAAGTGATGTGTCAAAAAGTGCATTTATTATCACAAACAGTATGAATGTTTTTATGATTGAACCTTAAAAGTCGCGGTGGTGATGACGTCACGTAACCCGCGCCATACAGAAAGTTTCAAGGTAACATACTTTTGAATGTATTCTCAATATCATTATTGCTTTTTTCAATGAAAGAAATGTATTTTGTCTTGTATAATTATTTGTGTAATTATAGTGATTAAGTTTATGGCTCGCTTTTATGCGGATCAGGAAGCTTTCGCGTCAATTGAAAAGACCTTACGGCACGCCCCATTCCTCATGGCACGCCCCATTTCTTTCCGACCTTATGGCACGCCCATTGCTCCAGCCTGCAGCTACCTCTACTTGTGATACTGCGGGTTACATCAACACACCCGTGGACACTGCCCACTAGCGGTCTGCGTGTGGAATTGCACATCAACGCGGACATCAACGCAGAAGTATAAATCAGCCTTAAGCCCTTATTGAAGAGTTCTTCTGTGATGTCGTGTTTGGTTCCATCAGATGTCAGAGCAGGAGCAGATCAAACGGTCTCTGCTGTCATTACACACGTGCCACAGATAAACACACACGTGTCACAGATAAACACACACGTGTCACAGATAAACACACACGTGTCACAGATAAACACACACTCACGGTTAAGAGTCTTTACGGCAGAATCTGAAGGCGTCTCGCACTAGCTGAAGGTTCTGTGTGGTTGATTGTGTTTCTGATGCGTGTGATGATGTTCAGCCCATCCAGCTGGTGTCCAGCAACATGGAGGTGGTGAAACCAGGGAAGTTCCCCGCGGGAAGAACCGAGATCCCGTTTGAGTTTCCCCTGCAGGCCAAAGCCAACAAGGTCCTGTACGAGACGTACCACGGCGTGTTCGTCAACATACAGGTGAGCGGCGCCACGCATGCACACACACGCGTGTTCCGCTGGCGTGACGAGGCTGGCGTGACGTGTTGTGCTTGTGTTCCAGTACACGCTCCGCTGCGACATGAGACGCCCGCTGCTCGCCAAAGACCTGAGCAAGAGCTGTGAATTCATGCTGCACTGCCAGGTCAGACACACACACGACGAGGTACAGTCACATGACCGACAGAGGCCGTAACAGCAGCGTGTGTGTGTGTGTGTGTGTGTGTGTGTGTGTGTGCTTCAGCCGCAGAAGGCCAAGCTCCAGCCGAATCCGGTGGACTTCACCATCACGCCGGAGACGCTGCAGAACGTCAGAGAGGTACGAGGATCTCTCTTAGTATTTTTTATAAATAAAGAAATTGTGAGAAATATGAATAAATCTGACACATCAGCCAAACAGAAATACATCAAAGCCGATAACTGAGAAATATCAGGCGATAAATCTGCCTTGCGTGTGTGGTTTTGTTCTGCAGAGGACCTCGTTACCCAAGTTCCTGATCAAAGGCCACCTTGACGCCACCAGCTGCGCAATCACGCGACCTCTGACCGGCGAGCTCGTGGTGGAGAGGTCAGAGGTCGCCATCAAGAGCATCGAGCTGCAGCTGGTCCGTGTGGAGACCTGCGGTGAGAAACAGATCTGATGTTACATCACCGTGTTCAGTGTTACCTGTGTGTGTTCAGGCTGTGCAGATAGTGTTACATCACTGTGTTCAGGCTGTGCGGATAGTGTTACATCACTGTGTTCAGGCTGTGCGGATAGTGTTACATCACTGTGTTCAGGCTGTGAGGATAGTGTTACATCACTGTGTTCAGGCTGTGCGGATAGTGTTACATCACTGTGTTCAGGCTGTGCGGATAGTGTTACATCACCGTGTTCAGTGTTACCTGTGTGTGTTCAGGCTGTGCAGATAGTGTTACATCACCGTGTTCAGGCTGTGCGGATAGTGTTACATCACTGTGTTCAGGCTGTGCGGATAGTGTTACATCACTGTGTTCAGGCTGTGCGGATAGTGTTACATCACTGTGTTCAGGTTGTGCGGATAGTGTTACATCACTGTGTTCAGGCTGTGCAGATAGTGTGACATCACCGTGTTCAGGTTGTGCAGATAGTGTTACATCACTGTGTTCAGGTTGTGCGGATAGTGTTACATCACTGTGTTCAGGCTGTGCGGATAGTGTTACATCACTGTGTTCAGGCTGTGCGGATAGTGTTACATCACTGTGTTCAGGTTGTGCGGATAGTGTTACATCACTGTGTTCAGGTTGTGCGGATAGTGTTACATCACTGTGTTCAGGCTGTGCGGATAGTGTTACATCACTGTGTTCAGGTTGTGCGGATAGTGTTACATCACTGTGTTCAGGCTGTGCGGATAGTGTTACATCACTGTGTTCAGGTTGTGCGGATAGTGTTACATCACTGTGTTCAGGCTGTGCGGATAGTGTTACATCACTGTGTTCAGGTTGTGCGGATAGTGTTACATCACCGTGTTCAGGCTGTGCGGATAGTGTTACATCACCGTGTTCAGTGTTACCTGTGTGTGTGTTCAGGCTGTGCAGATAGTGTTACATCACTGTGTTCAGGCTGTGCGGATAGTGTTACATCACTGTGTTCAGGCTGTGCGGATAGTGTTACATCACTGTGTTCAGGTTGTGCGGATAGTGTGACATCACCGTGTTCAGGCTGTGCGGATAGTGTTACATCACCGTGTTCAGGCTGTGCGGATAGTGTTACATCACTGTGTTCAGGCTGTGCGGATAGTGTTACATCACTGTGTTCAGGTACATCACCGTGTTCAGGCTGTGCGGATAGTGTTACATCACCGTGTTCAGGCTGTGCGGATAGTGTTACATCACCGTGTTCAGGCTGTGCGGATAGTGTTACATCACTGTGTTCAGGCTGTGCGGATAGTGTTACATCACTGTGTTCAGGTACATCACCGTGTTCAGGCTGTGCGGATAGTGTTACATCACCGTGTTCAGGCTGTGCGGATAGTGTTACATCACCGTGTTCAGGCTGTGCGGATAGTGTTACATCACTGTGTTCAGGTTGCGGATAGTGTTACATCACCGTTCAGTGTTACCTGTGTGTGTTCAGGCTGTGCAGATAGTGTTACATCACTGTGTTCAGGCTGTGCGGATAGTGTTACATCACTGTGTTCAGGCTGTGCGGATAGTGTTACATCACTGTGTTCAGGCTGTGCGATAGTGTTACATCACTGTGTTCAGGTTGTGCGGATAGTGTTACATCACTGTGTTCAGGCTGTGCGGATAGTGTTACATCACTGTGTTCAGGTTGTGCGGATAGTGTTACATCACTGTGTTCAGGCTGTGCGGATAGTGTTACATCACTGTGTTCAGGCTGTGCGGATAGTGTTACATCACTGTGTTCAGGTTGTGCGGATAGTGTTACATCACTGTGTTCAGGTTGTGCGGATAGTGTTACATCACTGTGTTCAGGCTGTGCGGATAGTGTTACATCACTGTGTTCAGGTTGTGCGGATAGTGTTACATCACTGTGTTCAGGCTGTGCGGATAGTGTTACATCACTGTGTTCAGGTTGTGCGGATAGTGTTACATCACTGTGTTCAGGCTGTGCGGATAGTGTTACATCACCGTGTTCAGGCTGTGCGGATAGTGTTACATCACTGTGTTCAGGCTGTGCGGATAGTGTGACATCACCGTGTTCAGGCTGTGCGGATAGTGTTACATCACTGTGTTCAGGCTGTGCGGATAGTGTTACATCACTGTGTTCAGGCTGTGCGGATAGTGTTACATCACTGTGTTCAGGTTGTGCGGATAGTGTTACATCACTGTGTTCAGGCTGTGCGGATAGTGTTACATCACTGTGTTCAGGTTGTGCGGATAGTGTGACATCACCGTGTTCAGGTTGTGCAGATAGTGTTACATCACTGTGTTCAGTGTTACCTGTGTGTGTGTTCAGGCTGTGCAGATAGTGTTACATCACCGTGTTCAGGCTGTGCAGATAGTGTTACATCACTGTGTTCAGGCTGTGCGGATAGTGTTACATCACTGTGTTCAGGTTGTGCGGATAGTGTGACATCACCGTGTTCAGGCTGTGCGGATAGTGTTACATCACCGTGTTCAGGCTGTGCGGATAGTGTTACATCACTGTGTTCAGGCTGTGCGGATAGTGTTACATCACTGTGTTCAGGTACATCACCGTGTTCAGGCTGTGCGGATAGTGTTACATCACCGTGTTCAGGCTGTGCAGATAGTGTTACATCACCGTGTTCAGGCTGTGCGGATAGTGTTACATCACTGTGTTCAGGCTGTGCGGATAGTGTTACATCACTGTGTTCAGGTACATCACCGTGTTCAGGCTGTGCGGATAGTGTTACATCACTGTGTTCAGGCTGTGCGGATAGTGTGACATCACTGTGTTCAGGTACATCACCGTGTTCAGGCTGTGCGGATAGTGTTACATCACTGTGTTCAGGCTGTGCGGATAGTGTGACATCACCGTGTTCAGGTTGTGCAGATAGTGTTACATCACTGTGTTCAGGCTGTGCGGATAGTGTTACATCACTGTGTTCAGGCTGTTCAGATAGTGTTACATCACTGTGTTCAGGCTGTGCGGATAGTGTTACATCACTGTGTTCAGGCTGTGCGGATAGTGTTACATCACTGTGTTCAGGCTGTGCGGATAGTGTTACATCACCGAGTTCAGGCTGTGCGGATAGTGTTTCATCACTGTGTTCAGGCTGTGCGGATAGTGTTACATCACTGTGTTCAGGTTGTGCGGATAGTGTGACATCACCGTGTTCAGGCTGTGCGGATAGTGTTACATCACCGTGTTCAGGCTGTGCGGATAGTGTTACATCACCGTGTTCAGGCTGTGCGGATAGTGTTACATCACTGTGTTCAGGCTGTGCGGATAGTGTTACATCACTGTGTTCAGGTACATCACCGTGTTCAGGCTGTGCGGATAGTGTTACATCACTGTGTTCAGGTACATCACCGTGTTCAGGCTGTGCGGATAGTGTTACATCACTGTGTTCAGGCTGTGCGGATAGTGTGACATCACCGTGTTCAGGCTGTGCAGATAGTGTTACATCACTGTGTTCAGGCTGTGCGGATAGTGTTACATCACTGTGTTCAGGCTGTGCGGATAGTGTTACATCACTGTGTTCAGGCTGTTCAGATAGTGTTACATCACTGTGTTCAGGCTGTGCGGATAGTGTTACATCACTGTGTTCAGGCTGTGCGGATAGTGTTACATCACTGTGTTCAGGCTGTGCGGATAGTGTTACATCACTGTGTTCAGGCTGTGCGGATAGTGTTACATCACCGAGTTCAGGCTGTGCGGATAGTGTTACATCACTGTGTTCAGGCTGTGCGGATAGTGTTACATCACTGTGTTCAGGCTGTGCGGATAGTGTTACATCACTGTGTTCAGGCTGTGCGGATAGTGTTACATCACTGTGTTCAGGCTGTGCGGATAGTGTTACATCACTGTGTTCAGGCTGTGCGGATAGTGTTACATCACCGAGTTCAGGCTGTGCAGATAGTGTTACATCACTGTGTTCAGGTACATCACCGAGTTCAGGCTGTGCGGATAGTGTTACATCACTGTGTTCAGGTACATCACCGAGTTCAGGCTGTGCGGATAGTGTGACATCACCGTGTTCAGGTACATCACCGAGTTCAGGCTGTGCGGATAGTGTGACATCACCGTGTTCAGGTACATCACCGTGTTCAGGCTGTGCGGATAGTGTGACATCACCGTGTTCAGGCTGTGCGGATAGTGTGACATCACCGAGTTCAGGCTGTGCGGATAGTGTTACATCACCGTGTTCAGGCTGTGCAGATAGTGTGACATCACTGTGTTCAGGCTGTTCAGATAGTGTTACATCACTGCGTTCAGGCTGTGCGGATAGTGTTACATCACTGTGTTCAGGCTGTGCGGATAGTGTTACATCACCGTGTTCAGGCTGTGCGGATAGTGTTACATCACTGTGTTCAGGCTGTGCGGATAGTGTTACATCACCGTGTTCAGGCTGTGCGGATAGTGTTACATCACTGTGTTCAGGCTGTGCGGATAGTGTGACATCACCGTGTTCAGGCTGTGCGGATAGTGTGACATCACCGTGTTCAGGCTGTGCGGATAGTGTTACATCACCGTGTTCAGGCTGTGCGGATAGTGTTACATCACTGTGTTCAGGCTGTGCGGATAGTGTGACATCACCGTGTTCAGGCTGTGCGGATAGTGTGACATCACCGTGTTCAGGCTGTGCGGATAGTGTGACATCACCGTGTTCAGGTTGTGCAGATAGTGTTACATCACTGTGTTCAGGCTGTGCGGATAGTGTTACATCACCGTGTTCAGGCTGTGCGGATAGTGTTACATCACCGTGTTCAGGCTGTGCGGATAGTGTTACATCACTGTGTTCAGGCTGTTCAGATAGTGTTACATTACTGTGTTCAGGCTGTGCGGATAGTGTTACATCACCGTGTTCAGGCTGTGCGGATAGTGTTACATCACTGTGTTCAGGCTGTTCAGATAGTGTTACATCACTGTGTTCAGGCTGTGCAGATAGTGTTACATCACTGTGTTCAGGCTGTGCGGATAGTGTTACATCACCGTGTTCAGGCTGTGCGGATAGTGTTACATCACTGTGTTCAGGCTGTTCAGATAGTGTTACATCACTGTGTTCAGGCTGTGCAGATAGTGTGACATCACTGTGTTCAGGCTGTGCGGATAGTGTTACATCACCGTGTTCAGGCTGTGCAGATAGTGTTACATCACCGTGTTCAGGCTGTGCAGATAGTGTTACATCACTGTGTTCAGGCTGTGCGGATAGTGTGACATCACTGTGTTCAGGCTGTGCGGATAGTGTTACATCACTGTGTTCAGGCTGTGCGGATAGTGTTACATCACTGTGTTCAGGTACATCACCGAGTTCAGGCTGTGCGGATAGTGTGACATCACTGTGTTCAGGCTGTGCGGATAGTGTGACATCACTGTGTTCAGGCTGTGCGGATAGTGTGACATCACTGTGTTCAGGCTGTGCGGATAGTGTGACATCACTGTGTTCAGGCTGTGCGGATAGTGTTACATCACTGTGTTCAGGCTGTGCGGATAGTGTTACATCACTGTGTTCAGGCTGTGCAGATAGTGTGACATCACCGTGTTCAGGCTGTGCGGATAGTGTTACATCACTGTGTTCAGGCTGTGCGGATAGTGTGACATCACTGTGTTCAGGCTGTGCGGATAGTGTTACATCACTGTGTTCAGGCTGTGCGGATAGTGTTACATCACTGTGTTCAGGCTGTGCAGATAGTGTGACATCACCGTGTTCAGGCTGTGCAGATAGTGTGACATCACTGTGTTCAGGCTGTGCGGATAGTGTGACATCACTGTGTTCAGGCTGTGCGGATAGTGTGACATCACTGTGTTCAGGCTGTGCGGATAGTGTTACATCACTGTGTTCAGGCTGTGCGGATAGTGTTACATCACTGTGTTCAGGTACATCACCGGGTTCAGGCTGTGCGGATAGTGTGACATCACTGTGTTCAGGCTGTGCGGATAGTGTTACATCACTGTGTTCAGGCTGTGCGGATAGTGTGACATCACTGTGTTCAGGCTGTGCAGATAGTGTGACATCACTGTGTTCAGGCTGTGCGGATAGTGTGACATCACTGTGTTCAGGCTGTGCGGATAGTGTTACATCACTGTGTTCAGGCTGTGCGGATAGTGTTACATCACTGTGTTCAGGTACATCACTGTGTTCAGGCTGTGCGGATAGTGTGACATCACCGTGTTCAGGCTGTGCGGATAGTGTTACATCACCGTGTTCAGGCTGTGCGGATAGTGTTACATCACTGTGTTCAGGCTGTGCGGATAGTGTTACATCACTGTGTTCAGGCTGTGCGGATAGTGTTACATCACTGTGTTCAGGCTGTGCGGATAGTGTTACATCACCGCGTTCAGGCTGTGCGGATAGTGTTACATCACCGTGTTCAGGCTGTGCAGATAGTGTTACATCACCGTGTTCAGGCTGTGCGGATAGTGTTACATCACTGTGTTCAGGCTGTGCGGATAGTGTTACATCACTGTGTTCAGGCTGTGCGGATAGTGTGACATCACTGTGTTCAGGCTGTGCGGATAGTGTTACATCACTGTGTTCAGGCTGTGCGGATAGTGTTACATCACTGTGTTCAGGCTGTGCAGATAGTGTGACATCACCGTGTTCAGGCTGTGCAGATAGTGTGACATCACTGTGTTCAGGCTGTGCGGATAGTGTGACATCACTGTGTTCAGGCTGTGCGGATAGTGTGACATCACTGTGTTCAGGCTGTGCGGATAGTGTTACATCACTGTGTTCAGGCTGTGCGGATAGTGTTACATCACTGTGTTCAGGTACATCACCGAGTTCAGGCTGTGCGGATAGTGTGACATCACTGTGTTCAGGCTGTGCGGATAGTGTTACATCACTGTGTTCAGGCTGTGCGGATAGTGTGACATCACTGTGTTCAGGCTGTGCAGATAGTGTGACATCACTGTGTTCAGGCTGTGCGGATAGTGTGACATCACTGTGTTCAGGCTGTGCGGATAGTGTTACATCACTGTGTTCAGGCTGTGCGGATAGTGTTACATCACTGTGTTCAGGTACATCACTGTGTTCAGGCTGTGCGGATAGTGTGACATCACCGTGTTCAGGCTGTGCGGATAGTGTTACATCACCGTGTTCAGGCTGTGCGGATAGTGTTACATCACCGTGTTCAGGCTGTGCGGATAGTGTTACATCACCGTGTTCAGGCTGTGCAGATAGTGTTACATCACCGTGTTCAGGCTGTGCGGATAGTGTGACATCACTGTGTTCAGGCTGTGCGGATAGTGTGACATCACTGTGTTCAGGTACATCACCGAGTTCAGGCTGTGCGGATAGTGTTACATCACCGTGTTCAGGCTGTGCGGATAGTGTTACATCACTGTGTTCAGGCTGTGCGGATAGTGTTACATCACTGTGTTCAGGTACATCACTGTGTTCAGGCTGTGCGGATAGTGTGACATCACCGTGTTCAGGCTGTGCAGATAGTGTTACATCACCGTGTTCAGGCTGTGCGGATAGTGTGACATCACCGTGTTCAGTGTTACCTGTGTGTGTGTTCAGGCTGTGCGGATAGTGTTACATCACCGTGTTCAGTGTTACCTGTGTGTGTGTTCAGGCTGTGCAGATAGTGTTACATCACCGTGTTCAGTGTTACCTGTGTGTGTGTTCAGGCTGTGCAGATAGTGTTACATCACTGTGTTCAGTGTTACCTGTGTGTGTGTTCAGGCTGTGCAGATAGTGTTACATCACTGTGTTCAGTGTTACCTGTGTGTGTGTTCAGGCTGTGCAGATAGTGTTACATCACCGTGTTCAGTGTTACCTGTGTGTGTGTTCAGGCTGTGCGGAGGGATACGCTAGAGACGCCACAGAGATCCAGAACATCCAGATTGCTGAAGGAGACGTCTGTCACGGCCTCTCTATCCCGATATACATGGTGTTTCCTCGGCTCTTCACCTGCCCGACTCTCGAAACCACCAACTTTAAAGTCGGTAAGGGTCTCTTTTTACAGCCATGTTCAACACTGGATTTGTTTGTGGTAATGTGTGTAAAAGTGTGTGTATATTCCACAGTCCATTATTGCATTTAAAGATTTACTTTCTTCCCTTCTAGAATTTGAGGTGAACATTGTAATAGTTCTTCACGATGATCATTTGATAACAGAAAACTTCCCACTGAAGCTGGTCAGAGTTTGAGTCCAGAATCAACATCTGAGGCCTTTGGATCCGTCACAAGAATCTTTTATTTTCACTTTTTATTATGAAAGGAAAGTTACTCTTCTCACAGTAAATTACATGAAAAGACTTCTGATCATGAGTGAATGAGGACATCTGCTCCTGTAAAGTGTTTAATAAAGCCAACCTGAGATACTGATTCAGTGTCATTTATGGATATTTTAAACAGTGATTTTAATGTTTTATTCTTTGGCATCAAGTATTGCAGGGAGTCTCCAGACGTTTGTGTCAGCCAAAGCTAAAATATTTAAGATAGCCATCATGAACATTTTGCCGATGATTGTCATACAAATAATTGTGATTAAAGACTTTGGTTATGTTCATGTCACTTACAGAGTACGCATAATGTATTATTATAATGTGTAGACCCCTGAAGGTGTGCTGTGGTATCTAGATGTTAGCAGCAGATCCTTTAAGTCCTGTAAGTTGTGAGGTAGGGTCTTCATGGATCGGACTTGTTTGTTCAGCACATCCCACAGATGCTCGATTGGATTGAGATCTGGGGAATTTGGAGGCCGAGTCAACGCCTCAAACTCGTTGTGCTCCTCAAACCATTCGAAAATGAGTTTTTTTTATTACTCAACCTGCAGACTTTCCGCAGTGTCCGCGGTATAAATAGCCTAGTAAATTTTCGTTTTCAGCTCATTTCAAGATCGAAGACCATAATAGGAGAGAGCGGCATCACCACATTATTATTATTTATGAAGACAGCGGTGTGTTTAGCTGAACGGAGGTGCATCATCGTGATGTGTGTGGAATGTTTAAGGCTACTTGATATCAAATCAACATCTATTTACATCTCTGATTTAGTTTTAGTTAAATTAGTTTTTTTTTTTCTTAAAGCTAAGCGCATCATCAAATAGCGTAACAGTAAGTCAGTAACTTTTGTGTGCGCGATACGCAGCCAGTGCTCACTTTCACTTGCATAATTTAAACATCACACTTTAATGATTTCTATAGGCTAGCTGCTAGTAAAACAAGCAGGCCCTGTGCAAACGTGATGGGCGAGGCCCAGTTATATAACGGGGGTCTACTATTGCTATTGTGAACAATATGTTGTTTATGTGGATATTAAAGAAAGAATTGTTTTAATTGGCTCAAACACGTTTGCAAGAGCGACTGAATCCACTTGAATTTGTCTGGACTGCTCTCTCCATTACAGATTTGCGCAAAACCTTTGCGGTATTTACTAAATGTCGATGAGAATTTTTATTATATATGTACATATGTTCATACATACATACATACAGGTCCTTCTCAAAAATTAGCATATTGTGATAAAAGTTCATTATTTTCCATAATGTAATGATAAAAATTAAACTTTCATATATTTTAGATTCATTGCACACCAACTGAAATATTTCAGGTCTTTTATTGTTTTAATACTGATGATTTTGGCACACAGCTCATGAAAACCCCAAATTCCTATCTCAAAAATTGGCATATTTCATCCGACCAATAAAAGAAAAGTGTTTTAATACAAAAAGTTCAACCTTCAAATAAGTATGTTAAGTTATGCACTCAATACTTGGTGGGGAATCCTTTTGCAGAAATGACTGCTTCAATGCGGCGTGGCATGGAGGCGATCAGCCTGTGGCACTGCTGAGGTGTTATGGAGGCCCAGGATGCTTCGATAGCGGCCTTAAGCTCATCCAGAGTGTTGGGTCTTGAGTCTCTCAACTTTCTCTTCACAATATCCCACAGATTCTCTTTGGGCTTCAGGTCAGGCCAATTGAGCACAGTAATACCATGGTCAGTAAACCATTTACCAGTGGTTTTGGCACTGTGAGCAGGAGCCAGGTTGTGCTGAAAACGAAATCTTCATCTCCATAAAGCTTTTCAGCAGATGGAAGCATGAAGTGCTCCAAAATCTCCTGATAGCTAGCTGCATTGACCCTGCCCTTGATAAAACACAGTGGCCCAACACCAGCAGCTGACATGGCACCCCAGACCATCACTGACTGTGGGGACTTGACACTGGACTTCAGGCATTTTGGCATTTCCTTCTCCCCAGTCTTCCTCCAGACTCTGGCACCTTGATTTCCCAATGACATGCAAAAATTTGAGCTCCAGTCCAGTGCTGCTTCTCTGTAGCCCAGGTCAGGCGCTTCTGCCGCTGTTTCTGGTTCAAAAGTGTCTTGACCTGGGAATGGCACCTGTAGCCCATTTCCTGCACACGCCTGTGCACGGTGGCTCTGTTTCTACTCCAGACTCAGTCCACTGCTTCCGCAGGTCCCCCAAGGTCTGGAATCGGTCCTTCTCCACAATCTTCCTCAGGGTCCGGTCACCTCTTCTCGTTGTGCAGTGTTTTTGCCACACTTTTTCCTTCCCACAGACTTCCCACTGAGGTGCCTTGATACAGCACTCTGGGAACAGCCTATTGGTTCAGAAATGTCTTTCTGTGTCTTACCCTCTCGCTTGAGGGTGTCAGTGATGGCCTTCTGGACAGCAGTCAGGTCGGCAGTCTGACCCATGATTGCGGTTTTGAGTAATGAACCAGGCTGGGAGTTTTTAAAAGCCTCAGGAATCTTTTGCAGGTGTTTAGAGTTAATTAGTTGATTCAGATGATTTATAGCTCGTTTAGAGAACCGTCTCATGATATGCTAATTTTTTGAGATAGGAATTTTGGGTTTTCATGAGCTGTATGCCAAAATCATCAGTATTAAAACAAAAATATTTCAGTTGGTGTGCAATGAATCTAAAATATATGAAAGTTTAATTTGTATCATTACATTATGGAAAATAATGAACTTTTATCACAATATGCAATTTTTTGAGAAGTATATATAAAATAAAACTATTGCGAAGTGGCGGTGTTTCCATTAACAGATGTAATGCGGCATTAAAAAAATGTTTCTCTGCTAGGTATGTCGATGGGTTTGTGTATCCAAGCCACGCAATAGGCATTGTTTTGAATGGAAGGTGACAGGCGTGCTATTCAAGCATTGATTCAAATTAAAAGAGTGAAATGTTTGAATTTGCTTGCATTTGAATTTTATTTTGTTAGATTTTTTATTTTTACCATTTCTTTATTTTGACTTTGAATTTCGTTTGTTGAATATATTAACTACATTTAGAAAATTTAGAAATTAAAAACGTTGTGTTTAATAAACAATATATTATCTTACTTTACCACAGACCTTCATTTACTCCACAGGAAGGGTTAATCGCCCGCATCACAGTATGGGTGTAAATCACTCATTGGATGACCTACTCAATAAAGACGCAACATGCGAAACATAATCAACAGGCCTACATTAAAATATAAATGATAAAAACACAATAACCACAACAATAAATTTAAACTAAAATACTATATGCTATCAAAAGTTTCCGTCACAGCATAAGACAGACGTGACGTTCACTGAGAGGAGTGAGTGAAGGGAAAGTAAATACGCCGTTGCTGACACTGAGCCGTGTTGAGTGCGTGTTATAATACGTGTTAGCAGAATTGTTTTTATAACTTCACTGCCACACGTGATTTGGCGTGACGCCTATGCCTCGCCTGCGTCTTAAATTGAATGGAATAAATAGCAGAATAAAAAAAGTGAAGACGTTGGAGTGAGGCGAGACGAAAGCGCGTGTACCAAAGTCCCTTTAATGAGCCAATCGTAACAGAAGACAGCGCCACGCTTGATGTGGTCATTTCACCGTAGGCACACACGCAGGTTCGAGGAGTCGTTCGCTCCCTACAGTGCGATTCGGATTGGTACATCCGCGCTAAAATATCACGGCGAAAATCATCATAGTGTGCGAGACCAGATCCCAACCCAACTTTGAGAATAGATTAACGTGATATTTGTTTTATCGCCCAATAAG